>CAUYQV010106060.1:0-64721 GCA_963574575.1 Galagoides demidoff | reverse complement strand
AAGTAGCTGGGACCACAGGCACCCGCCATAACGCCGGCCATTTTTTGGTTGCAGCCATGATTGTTGTTTGGCGGGCCCGGGCTGGGGATTCGAACCCACCACCTTAGGTGTATGTGGCTGGCGCCTTAGCCTGAATTAACAATTCTTGAAAGACTTCTCATCAAAAAGATTGCCTTGATGATTTTTCTTCCTACATCTATCCATTGGATAAGACGCTAAAAGGTTTGGTAAATGCTAAAAAGTTGTGATTATAAGAGGCATCTGAAAGCTGTGCCGGTCATGGTTTATGCCTCCCTGTTTGGGAGAGTGTTGACTAGGAGTGGATAAATTCTTCACCCACAGGTGGGAAAAACAGCACAGATGGTCTGATTTCTGAAAATGATCCACAAATCTGTCATGAAATTTAACTGATACTGATCTGGATCAGTTATACTAAACTACCACACCACAAATTAAAGTGCATGCTCTTTTTTTTTGGAATTCAGAAGTAAGGATAAAACCCAAGTAATTAAAAACAAAAATGTATATTTTGCTGATTGCATTATGAATGTATATTACAAGTGGCATTAGAAGTTCACCTTGTCATGAACCAAATATTACATAAAACAGCACAAATATAGAGAATTGCCAAAAATGTACATTTATCTAAAAATATGCCCTTGCCATTAGTAAAGCAGCTAAAGCACAACTTTGGTTTCAGGCTCTATAAGATTTAAGAGAAAAACATTTTAAGGTAAGAGTTATGCCTTCAAAGTACCCATCTCATTTATATATAATTTTGATAGGCTGAAACCCTACTTTCCTAAGGCAGTGATTTTACTAATAATTTCCCAAAGTTGATGGCTGATAGTTTACAAAGTTTATGGTCATTACTTTGGGTATTTTTTTTTCCATAAAGAACAAAATAAAACCATAAAAAGAAAATAAAACCTCTAAGTTTCTCTAGATCATGAATTCTTCATATGAATATTTTCTTCATAAAAAACACTTCACGATTATATGTGATATGGTATTTCGTATGGGCCAGTAAAGGAAGTAAGTGATGATATATATGAGATCAGACAATTAAGTTCTCAAACTCATCCTAGAAAAAGTATCATCCATACTTCATTGCTGAGTATCACTATGGTTACCTTCGAAGTACTCCCCTTAGTCATCTAAGATACTCAACCACAGCAATACTCAGCAATGAGGTAGGTACACTTTTTCTAGGATGAGTTTGTGAATTTAATTATCTGACTTCGGATAATTAATTGTGTATCTATACATAATTATTGCTATATAGCTAGCTATCTCTCTCTTTAAAACTATACAAAGTGTGGGCAGTGCCTGTGGCTCAAAGGAGTAGGGTGCTGGCCCCATATGCTGGAGGTGGTGGGTTCAAAGCCAGCGCTGGTCAAAAACTGCAAAAAACCCAAACAACAACAACAAGAAAAAAACCTATACATGTGTAACCATATATACAGAATGATACACACATAATGTATACACACATATGCATACACAGGTGTCTTACCCAGGTTCTCTTGGAAATTGACCTCAGGACAAGGCTCAAACGCTATTGCTTTGTTGGGAACAGAATGTCAAGGCGATTAGGGAAAGGGAAAGGAAAATGTGGTAGAGAAAAGTGGGAAACAAACGCAAGACCTTCTGTTACCCTGCTGACCACGGTTTCATAAAGACCCACAGAGAGAAATAGCCACACCATCCCCTGTATCCCTGATTGGACTATGTAGCACCGTTTGTTCAGAGGATGTGGAAGAATTCTGTATCTAAATACATACTTAACAATCCACTTGGGGGAAGAAGTGAGATGACATTTGTTTGCCATCTCTCTCTCATTTTCTGCTTCTAAGACAACGTTTTCCCCATGGAAGTTGCCACCCAACACTTAAGAAGGTGCATCTCCTGGTCCTTTGGCAGCTTCAGTGAAGCCAGATCCCATTCTACCTGGTGTGTGTTTCTAGAATCTAAGTTTGAAAATGATTAGAGCAGCAGTTCTCAACCTGTGGGTCGTGACCCCTTTTTAACAATGAAAGTATATTGCGGCATTAGGAAGGTTGAGAACCACTGGATTAGAGGAATCAGGACTCCAGAAACGTTGCTTGCTTGCCCTCAGACTAAAACTATGCAGCAGACCCACAAGTTGCCTCAGAGTCCGTGAGTGGCTGAGATGGAGGAACTTTTTGAAGGTCTGAGAAATAGATGAGATCAAGGGAATCTAAATTGAACCACAAGTATCTGATGCAAAACAAATAATGTATCCAGAAATAGGAATACCTGTATCAACATAATATATAATGCGTCTCCAAATCTCTGCATGAAAGGAGCAAAGTTTGTATAGAATAGAAAACAAAATGTATTGAGCATTGGATTTTGTGTTTGTATTAACTGAGATCCAAGTAAAAGTCTTAAATCAAAGTAATAAGGGTGTGTTTAGAAGACCCAGTGTGGAAAGCTTTTTACCTTCCTTTTTCTGGGCTTAGTGAATCATTATTTTCTGGAAATTTTGGTCTTCCTCAAAATGCCAAGATTAAAGTGCCTGGGAGATGTCTTCCCAGAGCAGAAGAAATAGTTAGGTCCTTGGATTTCAAAGAGCCTCCCTCCAGGTTGTCTGTAGAGTAAACAAAGAACCAAGGAGCTAACATTGCAAGTGGAGAAGCTGAATCAATAAACTCGAAATCCAAAAACTGCAGTGTAAATAAATCTCCTGGTAAATAAGACTGAGAATTGCAAGTGCTTAGTTATAACTATACTTTCTAGCTGCTATCAGAAGAGATCTATACAGGAAAATATTTGCATTCTAGAAACTGACAATTTTAAGGACCAAATTGCAATTCTTAAACTAATACACTTACAAATGGAAAGTTATTATGCAATAAAATGTCAAAAGTAAGTTTATTTTTAAAATAAAGGGGCAATTAATAACAATACTTTTACATGCTTTTTAATTGTGGTTGGTACTCTAGAAAGAGCAAATCATTTCTGTGAAAATGGGTTATAGGTATTCTAATTGTAAATAATTTTTTTAAATTTGTTGATACTGGTACTAGTACATGGATTTGGAGAATCTGCTTAAAACAGGCTTTGTCCCATGGAAATAAGACCTCTGCACTTGGGATTCCACTCTAGTGGTCTGTAGGGCAGGTAAATCTTGCCTGCAGATATTTTTCCAAGTGTTTTAAAAATCAGGAAGTAATACATGACATTTCAGGCTTATTTTAAACCTTTTAAGAGCTGGCCATACTAAGACTCAGTCCTTTGGGGAAACCATTGGCTGGGGGTGAGTAGCCTAAGTGCTCTTAACACGGAGCCCCCCATTCCCTCATTCTCACCACTTGAATAAAATCTTTTAGTCATTCTTATTTCCTAGGGGCAACTGATTTTGTGACCACTCTTCTACCAAAACAACCACTCCCATAATTTCTCCAGAGAGATGTCATCTTTTAAGTTCTTGTTAATGTTGGTCAACTTTGGTTCTACCATGCCAGACAGTTTTACTTGGCTATTATGACATGTGGCCCATTCATTTCTGTCTGGCCATACTTGCCCCTCAGTCGTTGGCACAGATGCTATATTGATGTTTTGTCTGTGCTTTCTTGGGACACCTCCCACTCACTCCAGCCTGGGGTTTAGTTTCTCTCTTCTGCCTCAGGACTAAAAGCTAACTCTTGTCTCGTGGCTAAGAGAGTGATATCATCCCCAGGGCATCCAACTGACTGAATATAACTGAATTCTTATCAATCTGCTGTAGTAGATCAATTGCATGAGTGGCTCCAATTTTCGACGCCTCCCACATCCTTTGGTGGAGAGTGACTTCTCACACTGATTCTGAGCTTGACTTCTTGTCTTGTTTTGGCCCATGTCTTGTTTTGACCTTAACATGTTGACTCAAAAAAAGAGGTTTTAAAATGTACTTGTACATTTCCACTTCCCATCTTGCCTCTGGTTGCCTTGAAATCATACTCAAGTGAGGCAGAACATGCCTGGGCTCATCCGCTCATCCGTGGAAGGGATATGAAAGGAATGTGTAAGTGAGAGACACAGGGTCCCAGCTGAGGCTAAGGCCACCGTACAGCAGCCTGCAGCCAGCTGACTCCATGTTAATACACCCAGCCAAGGTTAGTAGTCACCTACCTGACATGCAGCTGACTGCTTGAATGAGCCCAGGTGAGACCAGAATTGTCACATTGACTCATAGAATCATGATCAACAATAAATGCCGATTGTTGTAAGCCACTTGGTTTTGGAGTATGTGTGTTACATAGCAAGAGCTAACTCATACAATTAGTGGGATTTGGGTTGTTATTAATATAATTTTCTCATGAGACTTGGGGCCATTGTGAGTGCTTGAATAAGTTACATGCTTAGCAATATGAGCCCCACCCCCAATTCTTGTTATGTTTTGAAGTCAGAAGCAAAAGGACAGAAAATAATTGAAGGGTTGCTTTGGGGTAGGTTATTTTGATTTTGGAGAATGTAAACATGTCTTGTCTGAAAATTGAACATGTTCTGGGGACATTCAAACCCATGTTTGTGTTGTAAGCGGCATTCCAAACCCATTTCCACATAGGTAGAAGAATCTTGGGCTGGCAGACAGAAATTGTTTCCGACAGAACACTGCTTTCACTGTTACTTTGAGGTATTTATGTAGAAATGCAAATGGTAATAAGTGCATTGGAGGACCTCAGAAAGTTTGGCAGTGCATTTTAGATGCTTATCTGAGCCACACGACTTCAGAATCTGGGATGGAAATCTCCTAAGAATAACTATTCTCATGAAATTTCCAATCCCTCTTGTTTTTGGCAGAATTTAAAATTCCGTGGAAATGGCTCATGTCACAAGACTTCTGTGTGGTGCTGGCCAGCACCAGGAAGGAGAGCAGCCCAGGGAAGAAAACCAAACCAATGTGGCTGCATGTTTTCACGCCTTTGAAAAGGTTTGGGTTTGGCTCAAACCAAGAAAAAGCACTTGGGGTTTTTATTTGGTGCCAAGTTTTTCAAATGCCATTCACCTGACTCATGAAGCTTTGAGCATCAGGAGGAAATAAGGGAGTGACTAAATTTTCAGTATTCTTGATATTCAAACATACTTTGAACAAGACTGTTTGCTGGGAGAAAGAATGGAACACCACTGGAGCACTCCTGGCTGCAGGTCAGAGTGGCAGGGCAATTTGTTTATGTTAATTCATTCTGTGCCAGTTGTACAGGTGATATTAAGATTTCGTTTCTCCCTTTAGATAGCTCACATGATTAAGGGACAAACCTGGACCATAGTATTCTACCCTTTCCAGTATTCCACTGGAATTTTAGAAAACAGTCATGCACATTATTTGTGTTTTTGAGAATAATTTTGCCATTTCACTCACTCATGATTGCATATGCTAACTCAACTGTCTGGAATGTTCTACCACCTGTCGTCTGCTTGACAGATTCTAGTTCCTCCCCCAAACACAACTCAGACATCAACCTTAATCTTGCTGAACAATTAACTTCTCCCTCACCTTTGCTCCCCTCTACTTTGTAGGTATTTATATTATTCCATCAAACGCATAAAAACAAGGTGTTCTTAGCACAGTGCCTGGGGCATAGTAGATGTTCAATAAATAAAGATGAATTGCACAATACTCCACTGTAAAGACTCTTCCCTTTCTGCAACATATGAGCTCTCCATCAACACAAGCCTTATCCTTATCTTTCAGCCTGATACGAGCCTACCATTTACCATTCCCAGCATGACTTTTGGCCCAGCACCTTCTACACACTTTCTCTATCCTCCAGATCCCTCTGTCAGCCTTTTTATGTACAAATATAGAAAGTCAGTAAATACTCATAGAGTAGTACTTTTCCACCAAGGGGGTCTAATTCTAAGTACTAATTTAATGGGATCTTAACTTGTGGACTCCAGCATTATTTCCAGTAGTGAATGTCTTATATTTTATATTATGGCAACACAGTAGAACCTCTGTAAGTTGACCACTCTAGGGACTATAACAAATGTCAACATATGGAGGTGGTCCACATAAGGAACTAGGTTTACTCTACTGATACATACACGGGGTGCTTGTCTGGTCTATAAAAATTAGGTCAACTTAAGGAGGTGGTCAATGTTGGGAGGTGGTCAACTATAGAAGTTCTACTATATTTAGATTTGAAATATACAAACTCTTCCCCAGGAAGTTAAAACAGGATAAGGATAATCTGATTTGCTTTCTTTTGTAGACTGCCAGTGGCTGGGATTCGTGGGTTGTATGAGATGGCACTGCTGAGACAGAGGTCAGGGGTTCACATCTCTGTCTGGTCTAATCAGCATTATTAGTTTTCACGTTTTTTCCGTTCCCCTCAAGCTCAGCCAAGCTTTCCTCAAATTAACACAATAGAGTAAAGGGATGTCCAGAAAAAAAGAGCACAGAGGGTTTTGGCAAAAGCCCATTCTTATTTCTGGTTAAACCAGCTGACTGTTTATGTGCTTTTGTTGTATGTGTGTACTGTGTTAGGATCATTTTTTTTTTGTAGGTACACAAAAGTTAAGTGTCTATCTACCTCATATGATTTGAAAAGCATTCATTGTTTCAATCAGATGGAAGGATTATGTTACTTGAATAGTGGTATTTAAGGTACATTATCACATTTATTACCGTACCAAAACCAGATGTTTAAAATTTGAGCTTGAAATTCCATAGTATGGATTGTATTACCTTAGGGTTACCTACCACCTATTGCTCAGCTGTGTTTAGTTATGACTTTAATAGAGCAATAATGTGTTTCCACAATCTTAGTCTGGTATTAGATGACATGTGGCCTAATACTGGTGGGCTGAGCAGACTGGCAGGGGGTTATACAAACCAGAGCAATTTGCTTTCCCAACAATTAGAAAATATGTGAAAAATGATTGCTAATAGTCAAGGCCTCTCTCTTTCCTTCTCTCTTTCTCTCTCTTCTTTCTCTTACACACTTTCACTTTTGCTGTCTCTCCTTTTCTCTCCTTAATTTTTTTTTAATCTTTCACTCCTTTATTTAAAGTTTGTTGTCAGTTTTACTGTCTCCACATGCCTTTCAAATTTCTCCCAGAAACAGAATCTACCTCTAATTACGAACTTTCTTATCTCAGCAAAAGCTATTTGCAACTACCCTCTTATTTGACTTCCTTACATTGCTTCTATACTGATAAAACAAGCAAGCTCAGAAGAATGATAACATTTCTGATTTCAGAAATTATAGTGCATGCAATTTAGATAAGGTAAGAAAAAAAAAAGTAAAAGCTATGTAGACGCAGCCAGTGATTCATCTGTTTGCATTAATAGGTTCCAGCAATGGTACTACAGGCACGGAAAGCCACGCGGTTTGCCACTGCATTTAGCAGGCACATGAGCTTAAAAATAAACTTTGACAATGCAGATCTCTTTGTCCTTTCAGGAATGGAAAACATTATGTACTTCAAAGCATGCTAAGCCTGATTTGGGATATTGTTACTGTGGCAATTGGGAGGGTCTTTCAGCTGCACACAGGACATGCATGCTTCATGTGTAAATAGCACTTGAGCCACAAACTAGTGAGAATAAATGACGCTGGCAACTCTGATATGCTCATTCATAAGGAAGGAACTTCTGTCTTTGAAGTTCTCCGGAACAACTGGGATATAGTTCCTCATTTTAATCAGGGAATTTCTTTCTGACATAAACTGCAAAAGCAGAGAATTTGAGTAGCGCATTTCACTTGCAGAGAGCAGCGTTTGTTCATTTTGAGTGTTTTTGGACAGGAAATCAATTTGCAGGGTAACATTCACACAAAAAAGGAAACAGTATGGGACGATGGCTTGTTAGTACAAGTGACTCTGTTTTGGAAGTTACGGACAAGAAACCTTGGAGGAAGAACGGCATTAAAGATCAAAAGCATGATGACTCCTGATGAAAACATCACCAAATGATGAACCCACGAGTAAAAAGGAACTTCTACTGTAAGTATCTTTGCAATATTCAAGATTTTTATTTGTTTTCAAAATTTCTAGAGTATGCTGAGTAGATTTCCAAGCAAGTATTTGATGTAGGGAGTCTTCATTATAGACAAGTCTATAATTAAACTCATTGGGTGGTTCCAACAGAGGGCTAGTTACTGGAATTTTTTCCATGACCTTGCAATACTGAAATAAGTTGCATGTTAATTGGGGCATGTTTTATACATGAGGCGTGTCATGGCAGGCTTTTATTGTGTGATGTATTACGTTTGCCAATGCAAAATTGATAAACACAAGTTTCCATAAATTCCACTGTGCATGGATTCTGATGATTTATGTTTATTTTAGTTTCACATTGTAGTCACTCTTGTAATCAATTTGTTCACATATAGATTCACACACATATTATTTGTAATTTGCTTTGTTCATTATAGACTTGCACATGCTATCTGTAATTTACTTAGGAGAATATTAGCTATTTTTGAGTGAATCTTACTTGTCTAGAAAGGAAGAGATGACATAGAGTCTTGGAAATGGGGACAGAATGGTATGAGTTTAAACTAAATCTTCAGAAATGAGACCTGAGTCCTTTTTACATTTCTATAGTTTATTTAAGTAGTTTTGTTTGGAATTCTTTAGATGCATCTACATAAGACTTCTCACCTCGGAGAAATATTGTTATGATCTTAGAAATGTGAATAAAGCTCATCAAAACATAACCTTGTGTAAAGATTAAATATAGTAAAGTTGATCTCCAATGCCTGGGATATAGCATATACTTAAGAAATATTTTTGAATACTGAATAAATGCTGGTGTCAAATAATAGGATACATGTCCGGATTGTACAGCAATTATTTCATATCAGGATGTTTGTTATTTTATGAGTTCATCCCTGAATATGCTTGAATTTTGTTTAAGAGGAACTGTATAATAGCAGAGTTACACTGTATTGCTTTTTTCAATAAGCAATTTCTTAAATATCAAATTTCTAATTAATTGCTATATCTTGTTGTTTTTTCTTTTGAAGTACAAAAGAGTTTTTTCTAGGTACTGTTTGTTTGAAAAAGTGTCATGAAGTTTGGGGAGTAAGTCAATGTATAAAATAATTAGATATCAACACATTTCTGACCAGTATGTAATGCCCAGGTGCTGTTCTAGGGCACTGGGCCTCAGAATGATGGATTTTCAAGCCTTTTGCCAAGAGTTGATGGGTCAGCCAACACAGTGTCCAAGTTCTCATGAGAGGGAGACAATTTTTAGGTGCAAGTCACATGAAAAAAACTTTAGAGGTGAGAAATTCTTAGTGTCAAATTGAGTGTTTTGGGGGTAAGAAACAGAAACAAAAGATTTGGGGAAAGACATTGAGTGGGAGAGAATTGGAGGGGTAAGGTAAAGTCATTTTAGATGCCATCTTAATGTCATACAGGGCCAGATAACACTGTTCTGGTATTCTCATTTTTTTCTTGGTCTTTTATGATGGACACTTGCTAAACTGAACACATGCACTTCTGCTACCACAAGTGGGAAAAAAGAATGCTGACAATGATTTCTTTGTATCTGATTAGATGTGGTGGTGAGATGTTATTTCGGTAGAATCTGTCATAAGCTGCAACTAAGCAACAGTGATCTTTAAGGTGAAACGCTTTTGGATAATCATATATAACATTAGATATAAGCACATTTGAATAAGTTTAATTTATATATATATATATAACAATATGTAAGCTTAAATTACCCAAGTAGCAGTTCGGTTCAGTGTATTTATAGGTAAATTTATCTAGGCAAATCTATCAGAATGTAATCTTGTTAAAAGAAGACATTCTCCAGGAATAGCTTGGAAGTGCTTTTAAGAATTGGAAGGTTGGTTGATATCATCTACATGAACACTTTTTCAGGCTAAAATCATCTGGATTTATTATGCAAAATTCTGGGACCTCAATCAAGAAATGATGCAACATTAAAGAAATCCTAGGCCTTTTTTTTTTCTTTTTAAGGGAAGGAAACCCATCTGATTATAATATGAAAACCAAGTAATAATGTATGGTAGAATGATTACAATTTTGAAGATTATCTTCAAAAAGAAACCTGTAGGCTTAGACACACCCTCCCCCAGGCAGGATTAGGAGATAGTTATTGGCAACGAATGATGATAATTTCAATCTTAATAGCATGCTATAACTTTTTAACATTAGTTTAATAATTAGTTGTTTGACATCAAAAGTTCTAAAGCCAGAGCCATCTGAAGATTTGTTGTCCCAAGAGGAATGAGTGCCCTGCTATTGCTGCTATGTGGTAGCAGCGGAAGCTCAGCAAGGAGGAAAAGAAGGATTTTTCAGACAAAAGAATGCTGGATTTCCACCTCCTCCACTTACAAACAGTGTGACTGTTTATAAGTCACCTGACTAAGCCTATGGTTCCCCATCTAGGAGATTGTGAAGATTGAATGAGGTAATTCGTGGCAACTGCCTGGTGTATTGTAAGTGTGTGACCTTTCTAACTGTGAGACCCTAGTGATTCTAGCTGCTTATTTATTTATTTATTTATTCACTGTTGTAGAGACAGGCTCTCACTTGGTAGGCCAGGTTGAAATGCAATGGTATGATCATAGCTAACTGCGGCCTCAAACTCCTGGGTTCAGGAGGGTAGGTTCATCCAGCCTCAGCTCCTTGAGTAGCTGGGACTATAGGAGAGTGTCACCATACCAGGATAATTTTTTTTTATTATTATTTTTTATTTCAGGTTAATGTGAGAGTATAAACAACTAGGTTACAATGTTTACAGTTGTTAGGTAGAGTCCCTCTTATATTTATGTCCCGCACCCCAGAGGTGTGCCATATACCCCTACATTGTGCCTATTAGATGGGAGCGCACCAACACCCGTTTCTCATTCTCTCTCCTCTCTCGCTCATTCTCTCTCCCTCATTCTCCCTTCCCCAGCTTGAATTGAAACAAGTTTTTCTCTTATGTGTATTAAATTGTCTACTGGTTTCATATTAGTATTGAGTATTTTGGATACTTGCTTTTCCATTCTTGTGATATTCTACTAAGAAGAATGTGTTCTAACTCTATCCAGGTTAATACAAACTATGTAAAGTCTCCATCTTTTTATGGCTCAATAGTGTTCCATGGTGTACATATACCACAGTTTGTTAATCCATTCCTGGGTTAGTGGGCATTTAGGTTGTTTCCATGTCTTGGCACTGTAAACTGAGCTGTGATTAATAATCTAGTGCAAATGTCTTCATAATAGAATGATTTTTTTTCTTTTGGGTAGATGCCTAATAATGGGATTGTAGGATCAAATGGCAGGTTTAAATTTGAATTCTTTGAGGACTCTCTATACTTCTGTTCAAAGAGGCTGTATTAATTTGCAGTCCCACCAAAAGTATAAAAGTGTTCTCTTCTCTCAATGTCCATGCCAGCATCTGTAGCTTTGGAACTTTGTGATGTGGGCTATTCTTGCTGGGGTTGGGTGATATGTCAAAGTGGTTTTAATTTGCATTTCTCTGATGATTAGGGACAATGAGCATTTTTTTCACGTTTGTTAGCCATTTGTCTGTCTTCATCAGAGAACGTTCTGTTTATGTCTCTTATGCAGTGATAGATGGGATTGTTTCCTCGTTTTTCATTGATCAATTTGAGTTCATTGTAGATTCTAGTCATCAAACCTTTGTCAGATTCGTAACATGAAAATATCTTTTCCCAATCTGAAGGTTGTATATTTGTTTTAATTGTTGTCTCCTTAGCTGTGCAAAAGCTTTTCAGTTTAGTTAAGTCTCATTTGCTTATTTCTGTTACTGTTGCAATTATTATTATTATTTTAAAAAATTTCAGACTATTACAGGATAAACACATTTTGGTTAGTTTACTTTTGCATATCTTAAGTCAAAGTTACATATGTGCCCCTCACCCAGAAAGTGTGCAATGTTCCCCTGCAATGTATCAGGGTGGGTGTGAACATCAGAATAATTTTTAATTTTTTTGTAGAGATGGAGTTTTGCTTTGTTGTCCAGGCTGATCTTAAACTCCCATCCTCAAATGATCCTTCTGCTGCAGCCTTCCAACATGCTGGGATTGCAGGTGTGAGCCACTGCATCTGATCTCTAGGTGTTTAGTGTAATCTAAATCCCTCAGTTTTCTAAATGCTTTCCAAAGATGCAACTCAATAGAAATATGTATTCTCCGCCTAATGGGCTCCTAATATAAGGAAATTACAAAGCAAAGCTACAAGTGTAGTAAACAAATAAGAGAATCAGAATGCATGAATTGAAAGTAATGAAGAGTTTTTTTGTTTGTTTATTTTAGATGTGTTAGGTGATCTAAATCAATTTGACTGAGCATTCTGTAGTCTTTGATGATTAAGACACTGGATTGGTCATTGTTTATTTATTTCTCCTTTTATTATTTGCATACAATCCAAGTCTAGTTATTGTAGAAAACTCATTGTAGT
The DNA here is from genome assembly GCA_963574575.1 of Galagoides demidoff. Classification (NCBI taxonomy): domain Eukaryota; kingdom Metazoa; phylum Chordata; class Mammalia; order Primates; family Galagidae; genus Galagoides; species Galagoides demidoff. The sequence goes on along the minus strand of CAUYQV010106060.1, from coordinate 52,317 downwards.
GAACAAAGTCATTCTCAATAGAAAGGATTTCTTTGAAAGTTTAAGAGCTAAAAATGTCCATCTTTATGGTGTTGCCTATGGTGTCTTTCTGTGGTGCCTGAAAAAATGAAAATTTTATGTGGGTAGTATATTTTTGTGATTTATGCCTATTTGTTGCAAGCATGTGTGCAAAGCACTTGGGTACTGCCACCATGTTTAGAATGCTGCTTAAACTGGCTTAAGCAATGTGTATACATCACAGATGTGAAAAAACAATGTGGCTGTTAGATTTGCTATCTGGAAAATCACTGTATTTGGGAGAGTGTCAGTAATAGCCATTAAAAAAATCTTATCTTGCATTTACATACGGCCATTTTCTTTTTAAAATATTTCCACATGTGTGTCTATTTGAAGTGGAGAGGGAAGTAGTGAGGAAAGACACATTCATTGCAGTCGTTGCACAATATAAATAATAAACCCAGAAATTAAGCAGAATTGTCTAATGAGAAGGTTGGATATGAAGTAATGAGACTTTGCATCTAGTATAATTTGTTTAATGATTTTATGACCACCTCTGATTTTTATCAAGAAATACATGATTCATCTGCTTCTCTCATGCTTTCACAGGGATCATAATCACTAATTAATACTTTCTTTGTGTTGTGTCATCCACAGAGGCCCAAAAACGCTGGCACAAAAAAAGACATAGTTACCTGAGTTCAACCTCAGGCAGGTGTGCAGAAAAACCTGAGTGTGTAGAATTCACTGTCTTCTCTATGAGTGTATCACAGATACTTCAAGAGAGGGAAGGTGTTCATATTTATTCCTTAAGTTGTTTTGTTTTACTAAAGAGTCAATGCCACAAATGTTCTCTTAACTTTCTTCCTGGACTCAGACAACTCTATTTTGTGTGTGTGTGTCTCAAAGCAACAGTGACAATACCAGCTAAAACTCTGCTCCATAGCTGTTACAAGGCTGGTAAACTCCCTCTTATAAGCATAGATTTTGAGGGTGAGGGCATAGTTTTATTAGTTTAGTAATTGGATGTCTTCCTTGTTATGACTGAAAGTTTTCATCAGGTGCAAGAAAAAAACAGCAACGACAAGGCAGTAGACTACAGCAACTCCACACAAGTAGCCACCAGGCGATTTAGAAGGGGAACAGGTTGAATTTGTCATTACCAGTGGCTTAGTTTCTGCAATATCCTTTTAGTTCAGTTTCTAATTCACTTTTGATTTAAAAGCTTACCATTACACATTCTGTACAATGCTTTTGATTGATGGCATTTCATGAAAATGAAGGCTTCAAGAGGAAATCATGGAACAGAGGGCTTAGATGCATTTTGAATTCATGAAGACCCTGCTCTTCAAGTGCATAGCTCAGACTGTATTTCTTATCCTGTCTTCCTTGCGAAAGAAACAGACTTTAAGGTTAGACTAAGTGCTACAGAGCTAACAGAGGTGTGATTACACTTCGTTAAATACCAAGGTGCCAAAGTGTTTTGTTTCCATTAGGCTGTTTTTGTTCTTTTGAAACCTGGGGGAAGAGGTCAAGGTGAATTGAATAGTAATATGTGAAAAGCAACCAGTAACTTTTCATACCTTGACTTTCTATGGAGAGTTCTGAGCAGTGCCAAGCCTGAAAGAGTTCTCGCTTCTTTTCCTTCATGTTCTTAAGGTTTGTTTTATTTTGAGAAAGGTGCAAGATTCTCACTCTTCTAGGGTGAGATTGTCTGCTCGTAGGATATAGATTTTTGTTTTGTTTTTATTTATATTGTTTTATTTATATGGTTTTGTATTTATTTGTTATCTTAAAATCCACAGTGTGACATTCACTAATTTTTGTGTACATAGTTCTGAGAGTTTTGATATAGTCTTGTAGCCACCACAACAATCCATATATACAACAGCTCCATCACTCCCCCCCCCCCAATATTTCCCTGTGCTGATCCTTTATGGTCAAGACTTCCTCCCCCATCTCAAATCCCTGGGATGACTTAGTTGTTTTCTATCTCTATGGCTTTGCCTTTTCTGGAATGTCATAGAAATGAAATCACACAGTTTGCCATCTTTTGAGTTCATTTCTTTTGCTTAGAAAAATGCATTTACCATTCATTCTTATTGTCGTCTGCATCAGTAGTTTGTTTCTTTTTATTGCAGAAATATATTTTATGATACTGGAATTTGTTGATCTATTCAGCAATGAAGAATAGATCAGGCTATTTCCAGTTTTTGATGATTCTGAAAAAGTCGCTTTAAACATAATGAGTTATAAACATAGGTTTTACTGTAAATGAAAGTTTTCATTTTCCTAAGTTGGTTAAATACCCTGGAAGTGGGATTATAAATTGTGTGGTAAATGTATGTTTTTCACCACCTTTAATTCTCTCTCAATTTATAGCACTTGGAAATAGAACTACCTTTGCTAGGTTAGGGCTGTATAAGTTTCAAAAAAGATATTTAATATATTGAGGGATTAGTAGAAAATAGGTGAGATTCAAGGAGGAAAAAAATAAAAGCCAAAAACAAATAAACAACAACAACAACAAAAGAACTATGAGTTGAGACCACAGTACTGAACAGAGTTAAAACTGAGACTTGCTTGAGAGGCAAATACCAACACTAGGACAAGGCTCGTGAGCCTGCTCTCCCTTTTGATGAAAACCTTTTCTGTAAAGTGAAAGCCTTGGAAAGAAGCTAAAGTCATGTCAGATCAGTAAGCATCCCTACTCTTTCTGGAGAAGAGCATCCCCAGTTTAGGCTACCATAATGAAGTGAAACCAAATACGAGCATGCAATCAAAATCTACCAAATACCGAAGGCAACAAGACACATGACTAAGAATCAGGAGAAACAACAAACCACAAATGGTACAACCAGCAATGAAAATAAATGATCATTAAAACCTAAAACTCAACTGATGGGTTAAACACTGAAGAGATAATTAATGAATTAGTAAGTAAGTCTAAAGAAATTACTCAGAACATAGAGCATAAGGGGGGAAAGCCGCAAAAAACACACAGAGGTAAGAAATATGGAGGATGCAGTAAGAACACACAAGTGATGTGAAGCAAAAAGAACCCAAAGGAAGGCATTGCAGTCCTTGATTTCAAAATCCACTATAATGCTATAGCAACAAAAACAGCCTGGTACCGGCCATGAAAAGAGACACCTGGAACAGAAATAAATCTCAGAAGTAAATCTACTAATTTATGGGCAACTGATTTTTGATGAAGACTGCATACTAGGAATTCCCATTGATACTGGGAAAACTGAATATTCACGTGAAGAGAGATGAAATTGGACTCTCATCAGACACCATAAACAAAAATCAACTCAAACTAGATTAAAGACGTAAGCAGAAGACCTGAAACTGTAAAACTCCTAGAAGAAAACATAGGAAGAAACTCCATGAATTTGGTCTGGGTGAGGATTGAATCCAAAAGTACACATGAAAAAAGCAAAAATAGACAAATTGGGTTACATGAAACTAAAGAGCTTCCACACAGCAAAGAAAACAACAGAATGAAGAGACAATTTAGGAGATGGGAGAACATAATTTGTGAACCATGTAACAAACAAGGGGTTAATAGCCCAAATACTTGAGGGACACAAGCAACTCAATAGCAAGAAAACAAATAACCCACATTAAAAACAGGCAGAGGACTTGAATAGGCATTTCAAAAAAAGAAGACCTACAAATGGCTAAAGGTATATGAAAAAATGCTCAACATCAGTAAAATCATCATGAGAATACAAATTAAAACCACAATGAGACAGCACCTCACACTTGTCATAATGACTATTATCAAAAAGAAAATACAATCTAAGGGTTAGTGAGGACCTGAAGGAAAGGGAATGCTTGCAGACATTTGGTGGGAATGAACATTAGGATAGCCGTTGTGTAGACGGTATGGATGTCCCTTAAACATAAAAAAAAAAAAAAAAAGCTACCATATGATTTAGCAATCTAGCTACTGGGGCATATAGCCAAAGGATTTGAAATTAATATTGTTGAGGGGATTATCTACATTCCCATGTTCGTTTCAGTATTATTTGAAATGAACCTAATTGTCCATCAATAGATGAATGAATAAAACAATGTGGTATATATTAATACAACTACTCAATCTTACAAAGAAGGAAATCCTATCATTGTGACAACATGGATGAACCTTGAGGACATTATTTAAGTGCAATAAGCCAGGGACTGAAGCCTCCTACTGCATGATTTCACTCATATGTGACATCTTTAAGTCAAATTCATCAAAGCAGAAAATAGAATGATTATTACCAGAAGCTTGGGCTAGTGAGGATTGGAGAGATGTCACTCAAAGGATATAAAATTTCAGTTAGACAGGAGAAATAAGATCAAGAAATATATTTTACATCGTAGTCTCTGTAATTAATGACAGTGTACTATATATTTGGAAATTGCTAAGATAGTAGATTTTAAGCGTTCTCACCACAAAAACATAAACATGTGAGGCAATACATATGTTAATTATCTTGAATCCCCTTTCCTCATGCAGATGTATATCAAAACAGCATGTTGCACATCACAGATGTATGCAATCTTTACAATACCGTGAGTTGCAAGGGGAATCTGTGAAATACTATGTGGAAAAATGATACATAATGAAAACAAAAAAGAACAAATATCAAGTGTTCAATTGGAGATTTATTTTGAGATAATAAAGAAAAGGCAGTATTCACATAAACAGTGCCTGAGAATTTCCCAGAGATAATGAATGTTAGCAACTGCAGACACATAAGATTTCAAGAAAGTTAATTAAAAGGAAGGCATGCCTATAGATATTTTAGTAAAACTATAAAATATCAAAGGCAAATAGAAGGTCTTAAAGGCAGCCAGAAGGAAAACGATGGATTAACTACAAAAGAGGTATTAGACTGATAGCTAATTTCTATGTAAATATTTGGGAAATTACATGGGAAAACATTTTGATTTATGTGTTATTAAAGGTGGGGGGAAATGGATGTTCTTGTAAATTACAAGTGTGGTTAAAACTGGTGCAACTTTAGGAGAAATCAGCTTGAATGTCTGTGACTATTATAGATGTACATAGTTCTGGACCCAACAATTCTACTAGTTAATTCTGCAGAGGTATAGAAAGATGAAGCCATACATCTAAGAGTATCTATGTCATGTTTTTAAAAAGCAAAACATTGAAAACAATGTAAATGTTCATATCATGGGCCTGGTAAAAGAAATTATGGAATGTTTTCTGTGTACCCATAGGAAAAAAGGTAAAGCAATTCAATACGTATTCACAGGGAGCACATTGAAAATACCATGGAGCTCTCCTCTGGAATGTCACCTTTATACCTAGATTAAATGCACTGTAGGTGTATTTTTTTCCTATTTAATTCCCTATTGGACCCAGAAAAATTCTTGATACATAGTAGGGCTCAGTATGTAGTTATTAACTGAATTTAATCAATATACCAAGAAGAAGAAAGCAAGATACTGAATCTATTGATTTTGACGTGTCAAAAGCATTTGAAGTTGAAGAAGTCCATTAGGTGGTTGGAGGGAGGACTCTCAAATTGGAGGTAAGAATTCAGAACTATCAGCTAAATCTGTAGATATAACTGAGACAAATGTGGTAAGGGAGGTATGTTGAGAAGAGAGCTGGGGATTAATTATTGGCTGGCATCAACTTGCAAGGGGCAGACAGAGAAAGAAAAAAAAACCCCAACAACAACCAGGAAGCTGAGAATGAGCAGAGTTGTAGGTGGTAATCTAGGAAAAAATAATATTTGGAGCCAAAAGAGGGATATTTAGGAGAATAGTTAACTGTATCTAATGCCATCACAATGTAAAGATAAAGATCAAAAAGGTACTGAAAGCAGTCCTTTGGATTTGGTAGTTAAGAGAACAATTTCAAGGGAGTGTTGGCTGCCGAAGGCGGGTTGAGGTGTTGAGGAATGTGAAATGGTAAGGAAATTGAGGTGGTAAAGCAAAAGGAAAGTGAAAAATTAAAATTATGCTAGTACTGGTATTTTTATATTCGGTTGTAATATACTGACAGGACAGAAAAGGGCAATGGCAAAGAGTCTCTGAACACACAGAGACAAAAGTCTAGCATTCTGAAACAAATGGCTTGGCGAAACATTGACCCATACAGAAATAGACACAGTGCTATTCACTTGTAAAAAATATCTGTGTGTATATTGGGGGTGATGTTTGGCCCTTGAAATAATGTATATAAGTGGTAAGTTGAGCATTTAGGACTTACAAGACACAGTTATAAGACATTTGATTGTTGTCCTTCACTGCCTTTTTAGAAATGTCTAGTAAGACTAGTCTTTCCTTGAATGCTTTCTCAAGCAGACACCTGCTCCTTCTTAGGTAATACATATGCCTAAAGTCCCAGGTAAACTAAGATTTAGGTTTGGTTATCTGTGACAGAGCTCTAACCTTTTGAATAGATGGACAGAACAGAAGGAACAAAAATATTGAAAATACTTGCTTTTGTAGTATATTGTACTTTACAGCACACATGAGCACCATATAATTTAATTTATGGGATTTGTTTATTTAATATCTCTTTTGGGTATTGAATATAAAGAGATTTTTAAAAGTACAATGTCTGTGTAGGAAAAAACAGAAAAGATCAATGGGGTCATTGGATGGTTCTGCAATTGGCTGAAACTCAAAACAATTAACAACTACAGAAAAGTGGAGATAGGCCAGTCTGAAAGTATCAGCTGAAACTGGGAGGGGTGTGGCACAATCCAGTTGTGGGTAAGTGCAAGCGGCACAAGGTGAGATGTAAAGGGGTCCAAGAAATCTAGACCCAGCTAAGCTCTTAAAACCCTTTCCAATCCTATGTCGGACCTTGGCCAACATAATGATTTTCCTGTTCTGTTCCAATGTCGGAAGATGACCAGAGCTCAGAAATTGCATAAAATAAAAATACATATAAATGGGAACAGTTATGGCTTCTAGGAAGGATTTTTCAAGTGATCTGCAAAAGAAGAAACTCCAGGAATATGAATTATGTACCTATCATTGTGCATGAAAATGACATGCCTCTCATTTCGTAACATTAGACTATAGCAAGCACAGTATATTCTTTGGTTCTCAAACACAGTTGATACTGATTATAGGAAGAAACAGCCTGTTCAATTTGAAAACTGACAGTTATTTTAGAACACACAGGGTAGAGGAAGAGTGGACAGAGCTGATCAGTACTGTAGATGTTACAGAATTACCAGGAGGTCCTAGAGATGGTGGGAAAAATTACTCTTCTGGCTGATGCAAGTTGCAGTTGTGACCAGCTGCATCCTTTATTCATTAAGTAAGAAGAATAGTGGAGAAAAAGCACAGACACACCTTTCTCACAGGAGAAATCTCATCACTCAGCTTGTGAGCAATGTGAGGAACAGAAATTCAAGAAAGAGGGGAAGACCATCCTCTTCTGATCTGTCACTGAAGAAAAGACTTAATGAGAAGATGCAGTTGAGAAGGCAAAACAAACAACAGGACAGGATTACAAGGTCTGGAGGAGAACAAAGGAGAAAGGTGGAAGGAGAGAAACCTTTTCTACTGTGAGACATGGAAGGGAAGCCCAGACTTCGTCCTGCACGTGGCTCCAGGAAGTATCACACTCGAAAAAGTTACAAACAAAAATAAAGAAAAGCACTTCATTTTATGTAACCTAAAATAGATGATAAAATCATCAGGTGAGTTCATATTGATGTTTTTCTCTTTTAAAACCGTAGGGTAATTATAAGTAATCCACCAACCTCTTTCCCACCCAAAATAAATTAGAGCTAGGAAATATGTGGGTGGCAGGAAAATTGGACTATGAATCAGGAGCCACATCCAGAACTGGATGACCCCTAAGTTCATAATTGGACACACTTCCGGTTGGACTGAAAGCACCTATCCATTATATTTATTCTACAAATACCCGTGCTGAGCCCCAAACATATCATTATTTGTAGAATCCAACCCAACAAAAACTGAAAGTTAATACAATATGCAGTGGGCACAGGCTCTGATGAAGTATGCATAGTGTCATCATTAAAGATGGGCAGATATTGGGGAGAGCATATGCTAAACCAAGATTTAAAATGTCATATCACATCCTATCATTGGAAATATGATTTGAGACTATGCTTTAATACAAATATAGCAAATAAATAATTACGGTTTGTTCTGAGTCTGTCGTCTTCTATGCCTATTAACTGCTGCGTCTATACTGATGCTTGGTCAGTGCCAAGGTGCGAATGTTTGTTAAATAGTTAAAACTCACCCTGCTTATGAACATCAGCACCATATTTTCAGTTCTCATCTGGAGCACTTTTCAATCAATTCACCTTGGATGTGGTTAGAATGAGAGGTTGCGGACCGACATCATTCAGACCCACTTCTTTCCTGGGAGCGACGAGGGAACATTGTACAGAGGTCTATTGTAGACGTGTTGTGGGGTTGCCCCTTCTTGCTATTTTCCAGGGAGAACATTCCAGCTGTTTTACCACTCTCATGCTTTTCTTTCTTTCTTTAACATAATATTTTATTATTTTGTTTTTAAAAAGGAAACCATTTTTTATCATATTTTAGTTAGAGAAAAAAGCCAGATGAATTTACTTCACCATATGTCATCACAGATCTCTTAGTCTACGTTTACAGCTTTGACTGGCCCTCTCTCTCTTGCTGAATGAGTACGCGTTTTCTGTCATTTCTTCTGGACCTTTGGTAGTTTGTTATGGACTCTTTGGAAGTGTGCTGTTTTGGATATTTTCAATGGGAGCATTCTTTAAGAATGTTTTTGTGGTTGTTGTGAACTCTGTTAAGAATGTTTTTAGGGGGCCACAACTATTGAATAAATCAAAGACAAAATATGATTCTAAAGACTTTTTGACAGCTTTTCTTAAATGGCTTGTTAGTTAAAACTTCAAGATAACACTTACTTCCTTGTGGGTTCACATACTCTCTCGGAAGCCATCTTTAAAAAGAGATTCAGAAAATATTTTTAGTTTCAACGTGTTTCGGTGTCAATGGTTTTCCAGTGTGATTACTGAAGGACAATACTCATTTGGATGTGTGAATTCTAAGGTTACTTTTATAGAACTTTATTCTATGTTCTCACTACATACTGTCAGATACGTCCTTGAGATTAAAGAATCTCCAATTAAAATATTAAACACAGGATATCACCTTCTAATTTCATTGCATAGCTGTGCCTGACTCTAATCTTCTAGTATAATAAAATACACTTCAAAACTGAGGGGAACACTTCATCATTTTAGATGAGCCAAATATGTTTTATTGATACAAAATGTGTACACAATTATGGGGTACATGTGAGTATTTGTTATATGCACAGACATGTAATGATTAAATCGGGGTGTTTAAGGTTTTTGTCACCTTGCATATTTATCATTTTTATGTTTTGATAACACTTCAAGATCTCCTTTCTAGCTACTTCGAAATATACACTAGATTGTTGCAAACTATGGAGTATAGTCACCTTATTGTGCCATCAAATATTAGGGTTTATATCTTCTGTGCATATGTGCATTCATATCCATTCAACAGCCCCTCTTTATCCCACATGCACACCATTCCCAGCCTCTGATGTCTGTCCTTCTGTTTCCATGAGATAAACTTGCTTTTAGCTCCCTCATACAGATGATAACCAGTAACTGTCTTTCTGTGCCTGGCCTATTTAACTTCATACAGTGTCCTCCCTGGTTGCTGCAAGTGAGACGGTTTCATTCTTTTTTATGGCTGGATATCCCCTTGTGTGTAGGTACCACAACTTCATTATTCATTCATTCATCAGTAGACACTTAGGTTGATTCCAGATCTTTGCTATGTGAATAGTACTACAGTACGCAAGTGTAGGCATCTTTTTGACATATAAGTACCTTTTCCTTTGGACAAGTACCCAGTAGTGGGATTGCTGAATCCAATGGTAGTTCTAGTTTTAATTTTTTGAGCAATCTCCATGCTATTTTCCGTAGAGATTGTACCAATTTGCATGCCCCCTTTTCTGTCATTCTTGTCCACATCTGTTATTTTTTTCATAATAGCCACTTACCTGGGATAATACGGTATCTCATGTCCCTTGATATTGAACATTTTTTCATAGATGTGTTAGCAGTTTGTATGTTTTCTTTTGAGAGACATCTATTTATGTCCTCTGCCCACTTTTTAATGGGATTCTGTTGTTGTTGCTGCTGAATTCCTTGTATATTTTGGATATCAGTCCTTTGCTGGAAGAACACTGTGCAAATATTTTTTTCCTGCTCAATAGGTTGTCTCTTCACTTTGCTAATTGTTTCTTTTGCTGTGCAGAGCTTTTCAGTTTAATATAGTTTTGATTATCTATTTTTGCTGTTATTGTGCTTTTGAGTTCTTAGCCATGAAATCTTCGCCTAGACTGACGTCTTGAAGTGTTTTATCTGTTTTTTTTTTCTAGTAGTTTTATAGTTTGGAGTCTAACATTTAAGTCTTTAATCCATCTTGCATTGATTTTTGTATATTTGGAAGAGATAGTGGTCCAGTTTCATTGTTGTGCATGTGGACATCCACTTTTCCCTCCTGTGTGTTCTCTGTGCCTTTATCAAAAATCAGCTCAGTGTCAATATGTAGACTTATTTCTGTATTCTTTATTCACTTCCATTAGTCCTTATATTTGGGTTCTATAACCTTGAATGTGTTTTGAAGTCAGACAGTGTGATGATTTTGTTCTTTTTGTTCAGGATTGATTTGGTTATGTGCAGTCTTTTTGTTTCTATATGAATTATGGTATTGTTTGTTCTAATTCTGTGAAAAATTACATTAGTATTTTGAAAGAGATTGTACTGAATCTTTAAATCGCTTTGGGAAGTATGATTATTTGAATGATATTAATCCTGATCCATGAGCATGAGCTATATTTTCATTTGTTTATGTCCTCTTTCGTTTCTTTCATCAATTTCTTACATCACTGATATTAAATAATCTTTAATTAATATGTCATATATTAAAAGGATATAAGTTTTTAATTTCATTTTATAAGTCTCCTGGTCTGCCTAACTATAATCTTCTAGTATAATCAGACATATTTTAGTAGCGATAGGAAGACTTATTAATTTCAACTATTTTAAATGCTCTAAATTAAAAAGAATCACAGTATATTTTCATTGATGGATGACAATTGGATTTGGATATTAAGAACATATTTTTTTACTTCACAGTAATTCTCAACTATGTTTGGACAGTGAAGATATTATGCTTGAGGTAGTCGTATGAAGTGCTTTCGATTCTCAGTTTGCAAACTCAAATGTTTGAGAAATATAATTTGATTTTTCTCTAAGTGAACGTGAGTGTCATTTTAAGTTCTCCGTTTTTACCTGGTGGAAATTTAGTCTTCATCAATGTCAGTTTTGGGTTCTGACCTGACTGGACTAAGGAATACCCAGAGAGTTCGTAAAGCATTACTGCTGTGTAAGTCTGTGAGGGTGTTTTCAGAAGAGGTGGCATTTGAATTAGTGGATGAAATAAGAAAAATCCACCCTCTCCCAAAGGCGCCAGGGACCATCTTGTCTGTTGAGGATCTGGACAGAAAATAAAAAGTCAAAAGAAAGATGAATTTGTTCTTTCTTCTAGAGCCAAGACAACTATCTTCTGCCCTTGAATATCAGAACTCCAGAGTGTCAGACCTTTGCACTGAGGGGTGTACACCGGGATCCCCCAGTGTCTCAGGCCGTCAGCCTCAAACTGAGAGGTATATCACTGGTTTCACTGTTTCTGTGGCCTTTTGACTCTGACTGAATTACACTATCAGCTTCCATAGTTCTCAGCTTGCAGATGACATGTCGTATCATGGGACTTCTTGGTTTCTATGATCATGTGAGCCAATTCTCATTATCTATCTATCTATCTATCTATCTATCTATCTATCTATCTATCTATCTATCCTGTTAGTTCTTTGTCTTAGGAGCACCCTGATTATTACAGTCAGTTTGGGATTCCCTTCATTGTTTCAAAGTCTGTTCCAAGTCAGTGCAGGATCTCCCACATCCCAGGTTTTCTTCCAGCTTCTGAGGATTTCAGAGGCCCAAAGCCTTGATGGAAATATTTTGACATGTGCTGTGACATCTCTGGTCTCTTGGTCCTCAGGAGTTGTGACTGTTTTCCTCACTCTATGCATCAGGTCTTTCAAGTCTGCTCTACAATTTCTGAACCCTTCCCATAAGATGAGAGAAATGTATGGCTGTTCCCTTGACCCACTCTGGGTCCACAGGAAATGCTACGTTGCTGAGCATGGGATAGGATAGTTTTAAGAAATGAACTCCCTTAATGAGATCTGCTGAAGCAAGTTCTGGGTCATAGGCTCCACTTAAATCCCCAAACCTGTCTGGGTGTGTGCAATCCTCCTCTCATCTGACTTGGCCTCACATTGAGAGAAGGGACAGGGTCAGAAACATCTAATCTCTCTTTTCCCTGATTTTTCTCTTCTTTTTAGCCCAGATAATCTTTATCTGTTCTAAAATGGAAAAGAAAACCAAAAACCCCTAGATTTTACAAACTACTGTTTCTATAATTTTAATATTTATAGAAGGACTTTGGCACTTGAAGCTCAAAAATCAGAGATTTAGTTCTTTCTTCTTCTTTCCTTCCTGGAGGCCGTGACCTAGAAGTGGCTTTATCAAGGGGGTTAGAGTCACATGAGTTTAAAAAAAACTACCGAAAATGAAAAGAGCAACAGCTCAGGTAGATAAAACCTAAGCATAAACAGTATGGCTATGAATTTCCAGAGCCTACAGATTTTGAAACTGAAGGAGGTTGTCCTAAATAAAGTGAGCTTTCCATTTTAATAGAGCTATTGCTACTGTAGGACAGCTGTGTAAATCTCTTATAAAAATAGCCCTTCCTGTATTTTAGGAACTTTCTCTAAGGCTAATTTGGTTGTTGTTGTTGTATTCTTTTTTTTTTTTTCTGTGTGGTTATAGAAAAGGAAATTTATTCTTGGACACACATGGGCTCTTTGGGTTCCAGTCAGCCCCCTGCTACAAAGATATCTTCCTGTGTGCTTCTCTTGACAAAGAGAGCCCGGCTTTATTATCCAGCTGTGCATAACTGAATGTGCCAGTTCAACGATTCTTTAATGAATCACCTTTTAAGATCTATCCCCTGGCTATAAGTATGTCACTTCAACATTATTTTAGAGGTCGAACTGAGTTACATTGAAGCATTTAGAGAATGAGAAGAGATGAGAGTCTGTAACAGTTAATGACTCCACAACAATCATAAACAAAAGTTGAATGCCCTAGTTAGTGAGCCTGGCTATGTTATAGACAGATTTGGCTTCGAAGACTATTACAGCTAATGGCCATCAATCAGTGAGTATCTTTTAATAAGCGCTAAATCCCTAAATTTGTTCTGACATCTATTTTCATCAACAATGGGACTGATGTAGAACAACTGTAAATTGAAATATTGTTTTTGTTTGCAAAACACTCAGTTTTTCAGGTGAGGAAATTTGGACAAAGCTATGTGGATTTAGATGCAGCTTTTATCTGAGATACCTCTATCCTAAATCTTACATTATGCACCATTTTATGTGGTTTTCTTTGTCCCCTTCCACTGCACCCTGCTGCCTTTGATGTTCTTGCCATTAGGACACAAAAGAGGAAAAGGGCCAAATCTGCATACCTAACTCTGAGGATTTTTCTAACCATTGCCAGGAAAATCCAGCTGGATTTAGAGGTAAAGCTGTAGCCAAGAAGTGGGCAGGAGAATGGAAACATGGCTTCTTTGTGGAAGGGTATTTATTTTGCTTCTGGCAGTGTACAGGCAGCATGAGTATCCTCAGGCAGGTATAGGGACCTGAGTGCTGCAAGTGCTTCTGCAGGCACCGCCCTGCACGGACACCCCATGGATCCCCTGGAACCACAACATAGACCATAGAACTCCGCAGACTGAAAACAATACCTGGATGGGGCCGATATTTGATTAAAGACTTCCAGGTTGGACCCTTGGACCATGGTGTCAATGTTGCACCCATGTTGGCGTCTCATGGGGGCAGTGCACAGTTTTCAAGAAGCCCAGTGTTCTAGGAACCCAATCCACTTGCACAGGGAATAACATGTTTCTAATCCTAGCATTCAAGGCAGTATAATCCCATGCAGTCTCCCAAGTTTCTAGCATTGCTTTCACACAAAAACACTTGCTCTAGTCCAGGTTCATGAGAGAATATGCTTAGAGATGTCTTACAATTTTTTGTCCTAAGCTTTTTCTCTTGTTACTCCTACGACTTTTCAAAACCTTGCCCATATACTAAATGCCACCTCCTTCATAAATCTCTTCCTGCCTGAGATTCCCACTGAACAAATGTTGCTTAAATATCAAAAAGCCCTAAACGAGAACAACAAAACAAAACAAAAAAACTCAGTGATTCATTAATTTTTATATGATATCTAAGAGACTGTCTGGCTGCTTATGAATTATCTTTCATTGCTATAGAGAAACAAAACTAATTGCCCACCATTGTCTTTATATCCATCACCAACCATCAGAGGTAACACGTTTAATCACCTACAGAATAAATTAGTTGTTAAAGGTTTTAGGGTCGGTCACACCGCCTGGGTTTAAATGCAAGCCCTGGCTTTGGGAAAGTGACTTATTTAACCTCTTGGTTTTCTTATTGGTTAAATGAGGATAATAATACTTTGAACATCATAGTCTTGTGGTGAAGGCTAAGTAAGTCAGTACATATAAAGTTTTAGAAGAGTACACTCACTGAATGTAACAAATAGACATTGCCCATACATTGAAAGATACACACACACTCACAGACTTTTATGCTATTACATATGCGAGATTATCGGAATCCGTTTTTTCTTTCCTTTTTGTTTCCTCATTTTTCCTCGTCTTCTCTCTCCTGTATCTGCCTCTCTCTCAATCACTTTAATATAAACATTTATAAATGTAAACCCTATTACATGTATTCTTCTGGACTGTTCCCAATAATTACCTAATCATATCTCACATATGTATGTACATGTATGTGTGCAATATATTCACGAGCACGGATGTACATACGTGTGGGTACATTTTTGTCATTGAGCTACAGAAGTGAAACCATATCCGATGGGATTTTTGTTTTTGCATCTCATTTTTTTTCCTCACATAATAATGACTTTTGGAAATCACGTTAGGTCAGCAGGTGTGGCTAAATGATATTGTGTTTTGTGGATTACCATGACTTACTCCTTTGCGTACACATTTGTGCCACTTTCACACATTTGCATGCAATCCACAGCAATTAGCACGTGGATTCACATATCCTTCCATACAGGTGGTTTGTTTCTACGGGATATATACCAAGGAGAGAGATTGCTGAGTCAAAGGGCTGATTTTTTTTTTTTAAATTTTAATAAATGTTGTGAGGTAGCTTTCAAAAGAGGCTGTCCTAATTTACATCCAAAATCAATGTTCAAAATACTTTTTCCATGTATCTCTACTGATAATATTATCACTGTTTTTATGTTTTTGCCAGTCTGATGGGATTAAAATGATAGTTTGTTGATACTCTGGTTTCCATTTCCCTGAATTAAAAAAAAAATTACACATATTTGTTGGCCATTTGGATTGATTTACTTGATACATTTTTGGTATTTAATTTACACTAGGGTAATATAAAAGCGAGGAGCTTTTTGTATTTCCTAGAGTATACAGAGTATAAAGTACATTTTTTAAAGGTCTAATAGACCTCAGTTGTGAAAATATTTGATGGATTTTGTCGCCTTCCCTTCACTTCTATTAAAATTATCCAATAACAGCTTCTCTCCCTTCGTGCTTGCTTTATATTAATAACTTCATATTTTACTAAATGTGACCCCTTTTCCCGATCATTTTAAGTGAATTGTCATGGATCTGTGGGAAACCTGCCCTTAAAATCCTTTCAATCCCTTTTGTGTATGTGCTAGTCTCATTTCTCATTCCTAAGAGGTGTTTAGTAATTTTTTTTATTTGTCTCTTCTTTTTTCTTAACCAGGATTAATGGAGATCCATCTATTTTCAATGGTCTTTGAAAATAGCTTTTGGAATTCTGTCTTCATGTTATTTTTTCCGAAATGATCTGTGCCTTTCATCTCAGCATCCTCTTTCTCTATTCCCTCTTCCTACTTTCCCTGGTTGGTTTTGTCAAAGTCATTCTGATTCTTTTGCAGTATGCGAATCTGGATTAATTTCAGTCCTCCCTCGTTAATAAAAGAGACATTTAAAAACGAGGCGTATTCCTCTAAGTAAAATTTTTGCTGTTTCCACAGGTTTCTGCATTTTAAAAAACTGTGGTGTATTCCATTCAGTGAGATGCGCAGATCTGAAGTGTGCGGTTTTGATGAGTGCATTTGCCACATGACTCGCATTTCCATTAAGATCCAGAACACCATCACCTTGAATAGTTCACCACGTCCCTTTCTAGGAAATCCCTCTCCACCCCTAGGGAACCATTGTTCTGATTTTTGTCACCACAGACATAGGCGGGTTTTGCTTTGTAGAGCTTTGCATAGCTTAAGAATTCATTTGTGTGTCAACTTTATTTCATTTAGAATAATGTTTTAGATTTTTTTTTTAGAGCAATTTTAAGTCCACAACAAAATTGAGCAGAAGGTGCAGAGATTTCCCACCTACCTTCCCCTTATGAACATTGTGCACCAGAGTTTGTTAAAACTGATGAATCTGTGTTTATACATCATTATCGCCCAGAGTTTAGGGTTTTCATCAGGGTTTACTTTCTCATTAGGGTTGTTCATTTTGACTTTGAATAAAATCCACCATCATAGAGCCACACAGAGAAGTTTCATTGTCCTAAGAGTCCTCTCTGGTCTACCTTTTTATAGTCTTCTCTCCCACACCCCCTGGCACCTGCTGCTTTTTAAGTATCTCCATAGTTTCGCTGTTTTGAGATGTCACGTAGCTGGAATCATACAGTATGTAGTCTATCCAGACTGGTTCTTTCACTTAGTAGTGTGGCTTTTCATGGCTTGAGAGCTTCTTTCTTCTCAGGGCTGACCAATATTCCATGATCTAGATTTACTGCAATTTATCCACCCACCTAATGAAGGACACCTTGGTTGCCAAGTTTTGGCCATGATAAACAAGCGTCCATAAACCCGTTTTTGTGTGGAGATGATTTTTACTTCTTTGGATAATAACGAGGAGCACAATTATTGGATTGTATGATAAGAGTGTGTTTAGTTTTACGAGTAACTGCCACGTTGTCCTCCCAAGGATACCTTTTATTGGAGAAGCCTCCCTTCTCCCCTGCTTCTCACCTGTAGGGAAAGAGAGTTCTTTTTATTCCAATCCTTGTCAGCATTTGGTGTTTTCAGTGTTCTGGATTTTGGCCATTCTAAAATGTGGTGCCTCATGGCTGTTTTCTTGTGCATTTCCCTGGTGACTGACGTCCTGAAACACCTTTTCATATGTGTATTTGCCATCTGTATATTTTCTCTGATTAGGTATCTATTAAGGTCTATTTTTAAGGTCTATTTTTTCATTAGGTTGTTTGGTTTCTTATCATTTAAAGAGTTCTCTGCATATTTTGGGTCTAACAATTAAGTTCATGAGCTCTTCCTAGCAAAACATACCTCATTGCTGAACATCACTATGGCCATCTTCAAAGTACTGCCTCTGGGAAGCTATGCACTGTCGCCAGCACCTAGACCACCCTCAAAGCAATTTTGGCACTCTTTTTCTGGAATGACCCTTGGAGCTGTATTACCCTTGATGTCCTGAATGTCATCAAAAAGTCTTACTTTCAGGATTTCCTTTATCTTCAGGTAAAGAAAAAGTCAGTGGGAACCAGATCTGGTGAGCAGGGAAGGTCTTCCAATACAGTTGATTTGCTAAAAACTCACTCACAGTCTTTGTGAGCTGGTGCATTGTCATGATGCAAGAGCCATGAGTGGTTAGCAGAGAGGTAAGGTCCTTTTCATTTAACTTCTTCATGCAACCTTTTTGGCACTTCCGAAGTAAACTTGGTTTACTGGTTGGTACAAATTCATCATTAACAATTCCACTGACATAAAAAAAAGCTTAGCAATATTATTTTGACTATTAATTTGGATTGATAGAACTTTTTGGTGATGGAGAATTGTCTGACTTCCATTGTGCACTTCAATGCGTTTCTCCAGGGTTGTATTGGTACACTCATTTCATCACCAATGATAACATGGCTCAAACATCATCTTGCTATCCAAGAGGTCTTGGCAAACTTTGACTCTCCCTTGCTTTTGTTCATTGGTGAGGTCCCTTAGAACCATCTTTGCACATACCTTTTTCATGCCAAGATTTTCATTTAAGATTTTCCTCACTGCTTCTCTATCAATATTTACTTGGTCTCTTATGTGTCTCACAGTCAATCAATAATTTTGAGGGACAATTAGATAAATTTTTGCAATGTTTTCATCAGTTCTGCTTGTTATTGGCTGCCATGACCTCTCTTCATCAGTAACACTTTCTCCTCCCAAAGAGAAATATTTAATCCAATGTACACTGCCATTTCTTCATGCCATTATTCCCATAAACTTGGACAAACATGTCCCTGACTTCACTTCCGCTCTTGCCAAGTTTAACAGGAAAGTTAAGTTTGTTTATTGCTCTAATTGAAGCTCTCACATTCTCATGATGCCACACAAAAACGTGCAACAACATAACACCACTCAGCAAGATATTGCTGGGACCACACCAACACAACTGTGACACAAGGATATACCAAAAATGAAACCTTACTGAGTAGTTTGTACAGCGCTATCAATGTAAGCACATGGAAAGTTTGCAAAATAACTCGTCAGGCCTCACACAGTCCTTTATCAGTTATGTCTTTTGTGAGTATTTTTTCCCTATTTGTGGCTTGTATTTTTCTCTCTTGACAGTATCTATTGCAGAGCAGAAATTTTTATCTTTAGTGAATGTTATATCAATTCTTTCTATTGTAGTGTGTGTCCTTGGTGCTGTATTTAAAAAGCCATCACCAAACCCAAGATAATCTAAAATTTCTCCTGTTATCTCTTAGTAGTTTTATAGTTTTGTGTTTTACATGTAGGTCTATAATTTATTTGGGGTTGATTTTTATGAAAAGTGTATTGTCTCTGTCTACACTCACTTTTTATGTGAGTGGATCTCCAGTTGTCCAGCATCATTTGTTGAAAGTCTATTTTTTCTCCATTGTAGTTCCTTTGCTTCATTGTCAAGGATCAGTTAACTGTATTTATATGGGTCTATTCCTGGGCTCTCTGTTCTGTTCCTTCCATTGAGATGTCTGGGTTTTTTTTTTGTTTGTTTGTTTGTTTTTTTACCAGTAAAACACGTTTTGATGATTGTAGTTTTATCATCATTATTGTTATTATTAATTGCTTTAGACACAGGATATTACTATGTTGCCCAGGAAGGCCTTGAATTCTGGGCTCAAATGATCTTCCTGCCTCAGCTGCTCATGTAGCTAGTATTATATGTGTGAGCTACAGTACCCACTTTACTGTAGCTTTATAGTTAAGTCTTTTTTTTTTTTTTGAGACAGAGCCTCAACCTGTCCCCCTGGGTAGAGTGCTGTGGCATCACAGCTCACAGCAACCTCCAACTCCTAGGCTCAAGTGAGTCTCCTGCCTCCGCCTCCCAAGTAGCTGGGACCACAGGTGCCCACCACAACACTTGGCTATTTTTTTGGTTGCAGGCATCATTGTTGTTTGGTGGGCTCAGGTTGGATTTGAAACTGCCACCTTAGGTGTATGTGGCTGGTGCCTTAGCCACTTGAGCCACAGGTGCCAAGCCTATAGTTAAGTCTTAAAGTTGGGTATCATCAGTCCTCTGACTTTTTCCCTGAAATATTGTATTAACTATTCTGTCTTTTGACTCTCCATATAAACTTTTGAATATTTTTTTGTTGATATCCACAAAATAACTTTCTGGGATTTTGATTGTAATTGCATTAATCTATAAATCAACTTGGGAAGAATGATATCAGAATATTGAGTCTCCCTATCCATGATTATGAAAAATCTGTCATTTATTTAGTTCTTTGGGTTTTTTCATGAGTTTTGTCACTTTCCTTGTAGATATCTTATACCTTTTTTTATATTTATAACTAAGTATTTCCTATTTTGTGGTGCTAAAATAAATGGTACTGGTTGAGTATCCCAAATATGAAAATCCAAAATCCAAAATGCTTCAAAATCTGAAACTTTTTGACCATAGGAAAGATACTCAAAGGTATGTTCATTGGAGCATTTCAGATATCTGATGTTTGGATTAAGGAATGCTCAACCACTATAATGCAACTATTTCAAAATCTGAAAAAGTCTGTACTTCTGGTTCACAGAATTTTGAGTTGGGGCTATTCAACCCATATTATGTTTTTAATTTCCAATTCCACTCATTCATTACTGGTGACAGTGATTGGCTTTTGTACATTAACTTTTGTATTCTGTAACTTATTAGTTCCAAGAGTTATGTTGCTGATTCTCTTGGACCTTATTATTATACTTCTTATTTTCCTTTTTTTTTAAATGGTTGTCCTAGATTTTCCAATATACATTTACAATTCACCCAAGTCTGCTTTCAAATAATACTATATCATTTCATGGGTGGCATAAGTACATTAAAATACAAAATAATCTTAAATTCTCCCCCCATCTTTGTACCATTGCTGTCACTCATTTTACTTATACTTAAGCAGCAGAATTAAATACAGTACATTGATGTTATTAGTATTTTCAACAAACTGTTAACTTTTACATCAATTAAGAATGAATATATAATTTTTTAAAATTTCATCTTCACTTACTCTTTCTCTTGTCCTCTCCCTGTCTTTCTACAGATCTACAGTTCTGATCTAGATCATTTCCCCTCTCTTAAAAGAACTTCTTTTAACATCTTGCAAGGCAGGTCTACTAGTAACAGATTCCCTCAACTTCTGTTCAACTGAGAAAATCTTCATTTCTCTTTTACTTTTGAAGGATAATTCCTTACAGTACAGAATTTAGGTTGGTGGGGTATTTTTTTCCCTCAACACTTTAAATATTTTACTCTACACTCTTTTTGTCTGCATGGTTTCTGGGGAGAAGTTGGATGTAATTCCTATCTTTGCTCCTATATAGGTATTTTTTCTCCCTCTGGCTTCTTTAATGATGTCTTTATCTTCAGTTTTCCAAAAATTTGAAAATGATATGCCTGGCTGTGGTTTTTTTTTTTTTTTAATTTATCTTGCTTGATATTCTCTGAAATTCCTGCATCTGTGGTTTGGTATCTCACAGCAACTTGAAGAAATTCTCTTTCTTTATTGTTTCAAAGATTTCTTCTCTTCCTGTCTTTCTTTATTTTTCTGGCATTCCCATTATAGGCAGGTTATATCTTTTGCAGCTGTCCCTTACTTCTTGTATATTTTATTCTGTTTTTTCTTTTTTTTAATTAGTTTTTTTCTTCTCTTCGCTTTTTAGTTTTTGGAAGTTTCTATTGACATAATCCTTAAGTTCAGAAATACTTTCCTCAGCCTTGTCAAGTTTACTAATATACCCACCAGAGGCATTGTCCATTTCTGTTATAGCATTTTTGATCTCTAGCATTTTGTTTTTGTTTTTTCTTAGATTTTTCGTCTCTCTGCTTACATTGGCTGCCTGTTCTTGCATGCTGTCTACTTTCTTCTTTAGAGCCCTCAGTATGTTAATCACAGTTGTTTGAATTCCCAGTCTAATAATTTCAACACTTCTGCCATATCTGATTCTGGTTCTGGTGTAAGGCTCTTTCTCTTCAAACTGTGTTTTTTTGTCTTATAATTTTTTTCTTTCTAGCCAGACATTATGTACTGGGTAAAATAAACTACTGAAAATAGGCCTTCAGTGATGTAGTGGGAATAGGTCAGGAAAGGGAAGTGGTCTATAGTCCTGTGATTAGGTCTCAGTGTTTTAGTGAGTCTGCCCCCTGGACTGTGAACTTCACAGAGCTTCTCAGCCCCACCCTTTCCTGAGCTGGGACAGGTTGGGTCCAGGGGGCTGGAAGTCAATATTTCTCTTCCTCAGGTGAGCTAGACTCTGATAAAACCCCAGTAGTGTAGGAGTCACCTGTGAGAAGTACTCTGGCAATAATGGATTGGGGAAGGGATTTAACATCATTGGCTCTCATTACTGAGACACACAAGAGCACAAAAGTATGTACATCTCCATACCTGTGGCGTAGGTGGCCATGGTATTATGGGAGCTTTGGCTCCGCTTCTTGCTGGGAGGCCGCCTGATCAGTGCTCTATTACTAAGACTGCTGCTGAGAGATTGCTGCCCAGATGTTTGCTCCTACTAATATTGACTGTGACTTCTAAGGTGCTTCAGCACCTGAGACCTGAATGAGACCTACCCCAAATAAGCTGGTGTAGTGGCTGGTGTCCAGACAGTTGAGTGGGCTGGGCTGGAGACCTAGTGTCCCAGCTCCAATGAGGCCCTGGGTTGGGGGCTGATTCACGGTGTCACAGACCCCAATACTGTAGATTAGGCTCTGGTTAACTAGTTTCTCCTGAGGTCAGACCTTAATTTAAATAACAACAACAACAGCCATGACTAGAACAAGAAACCACAGTGCCCTGGTGTATTTCAAAATGGCTTAGCTCTCCCCTCTCCCTGCCTGAAGTGTGAAGAAATTTTTGTCCAGTATTTACTGTGAGAACTTTGTAAAGCTCCACCAGGTAAAATTCAAAAAAGTGTAGGGATTCCAAATGACTGGGTTCCCCTAGAATTTTTAGCTCTCAGACTTGTCCATACTAAGCCTCCAGTAATTCATCAATTATATTTCAAGTTTCTTCACTTAGTTCACTGAGTAGTTTCTGCTCTGGAAAGCTGTGATTCTTTGGATTCTTTTGTTGGTGTCTCTAATCTGGGGGACATTGGTTTGTCCTGTGACATTGACTTTCTGATAGATTGAAAAAGTTTGTTCCGCTTTTTACTTGTTATAATCAAGTGACAACTTTCAAATTTCTTAGGTGTCAGACTGGAAACTGGACATCCATGTTTTGTTGAGTAGTATTCTTTTGTACGGACATGCCAAAATTTGTTTGCACTCTCCCTTGTTGATCCATATGTGGGCCATACCAAAGTTTTGAGATACACAAAAATCAACAAGTGTAAAATCCATGTTGACAGAAACAAATGAAGCCCTACCCACAACATTAATAAATTGAACAACTGAAATTTTCATAGGTGAATCAGAAAGGGTACTATCAACTGATCTTGGAAAAGAGATAATGGACCATAATACAATCTGTCTCAAAACTGTTGTATTGACCCACATGCATTTGTTTTGTTTACATGTTTTTACTTATAAGAATAAAGTTATTAAAATATTTTTCTACAAGGCTTTGTATGCCCCTTTTCACTGATTTATCTTAGGAAAATATTAGGAATGAGATTGCTGGGTTATAGTATGTGGATAAACGCATATTTAACTTTATAAGTAACTCCTAGTTCTCTGAGGGGGGTTATTATTTAACAGTATTACCAGAATGTTCAAAAGTTCTGCTAGTTTCACATGCATGCCAACATTTTGCACTCTCAGTCCCTCTAATTTAAGCCATTCTAGTGTTCATGAAATGGTATCCCATTGTGGTTTTAATTTGCATTTTCTTATTGACTAAAGACATTTAAAAAGTTAAGTACTTTTTCATTATGTCATTCTAGTTCTTCTTTCATGAAGTTTCTGCTTGGATCTCTGCCAATTTGGGGGAGGAGAATTGTTTGTCTTTTTAATTTTTAAAAATTGATTTTGGTATAATTTTTGATTTGCACAAAAGTACAGAGAGTCCTCCTATAACTTATACTCTTTACCTGATGTCACCATCTTAACATAACCATGCTACATTTATCAAACCTAAAAACTTTCACATTGGTACAATACTATTATCTAAATTTCACACTTTATTCAGATTTCACCAGTTCTGCAATT
The DNA here is from genome assembly GCA_963574575.1 of Galagoides demidoff. Lineage (NCBI taxonomy): Eukaryota > Metazoa > Chordata > Mammalia > Primates > Galagidae > Galagoides > Galagoides demidoff. The sequence continues at coordinate 28,389 of CAUYQV010106060.1, read as the reverse complement.
TTTATCAGAGTTGATGAACCTATAGTGATACATTATGATCAATTAAAGTCCAAACTTTATTCATATTTTGTTTTTTGTTGCCAACTGTTCTTTTTCTTTCCCAAGATCAAATCCAGGATACCACATTGAATTTAGTTGTGATGTCTTTGTGATAATTTCTCCATTAGTTTTGTTTTCCATGACCTGGATAGTTTTGAAGATTACTAGTGTTCAGGCATTTTGGAGGATGTTGCTGAGTTTAAGTTTGTCTGATATTTGCTTATGATTAGGCCTAAGGTCATGGACTTTTAGAGGAATCTTACAGAGAAGAAATTCCCTTCTCATCATATCATATCTGATGATAGGTGATTGTGATCCCAACATGATTTATCACTGGTGAAGTTGACCTTGATCACTTGGTTAAGTTGGTCTGTCACATTCTTTATTGCAAAGTTACTGTTTTTGTCTTCTGTATTCTATTTTTTAGGGTTTTAATTCACTAGGTCCATCTCATGCTTATGTGGGGAATTAAGCATCACCTCTTGGAAAAGGGAGTATTTACTTATTATTTGAAACACTCTGGAAGAAAGATATGTTCCTTCCCTGTTTATGTATTTCTTTAATCATATATTTATATCTGTGTGCACTGTTGAATATTTTCTTTGGCTTATAATCCAATACTATTATTATCATTATTATTGTTAAATTGTTCCATATTTGGTCATTGGGAATTCTTTCAAGATTGACTCTCAAGTCCTTTTGATATGAACATTTTTTTCCTTCTCTTTCTTCTTTTATCTCCCTGTTGATTACTTCTTCTCCTCCTTTCCTCTTGCTTCTTGTACTTTCTTACTTTCTAGTACTGTAAATGCTTCATGACTACCATTTATTTTCCTGACCCCAATTCAGCCATTTCTCCATGGAGTCCTGGTTCTTTTTATTACACATAGGTATTAAAAAGCAAGATCTAGACTTTGAGTGTGATCACTACTGTTGAGGTGTCCCTGCTTTTAGCCTTTGTACACAGACAAAGGAAATGCATGGATAATGCTAACCCATGTATATACATACACTTCTGTGTCCAGATATCCGCATACATTTTTAAAATATACATGCATTCCTGTTTGCATTGATTAATCCACTCCAGCATCACAAAGTTCATTCTCATTCTCTCTACTCTTTCTTTGTTATAACCTTTTTATCTGACAGTAAGAAGAAACTCTGCCTCCATTATCTATAATTTATTTACTTGTATTTGTTCAACTTTAGTATATACAGTAGTCTCAGAACTGATGACTGGTACTGACATAAAAAACAAATTCATCAATTAGAATTAGTGTTCATGTAAAAATAATTTTGTTTTTGGATTTACCATATCCAGCATAGACAGTTTTCTAAATTATGTCAACAACTTTTTTTCCACAACCTTTTAGTGATGTGTCCTACATTTGTAAGACAGTTGGCCTTATTTTTCACAGTCTACATACCATCTTTTCAACCCCTGGCATTTTAGTTGATTTTTAAATATTTGCATACAGTAGAGTTTATGTTTTGCATAGTATAGGTAAGTGGGAATTTGACAAATGCATAGAGTTATAGATATTCCACCACAAGGCCATGCACAACTGTTCCATCACCCTATGAGAATTCCCCTATGTAGCTCCATTGTCATCAACTTCTTTTCCATCTCTCAATTTCTGGAATCCACTCATGTGTCTCTCCTTCCTATAATTTTACCTTTTCCATGATGTCACATAACTGAAATCTTATAGATGTAGTCTTTTGATCTAGCTTCTTTCTCAAGTTCAAAATTCACTTCAGTCTCACCCATGTAGTTACATGACTCACCTAAGTGGTAGCCATTGTGTAGAGGCACCATAGTTTGTTTATTGATTCACCTCTTAATTGACAACTTATTGTCTCCAGTTTTTGATAATAATGAAGAAAGCTGTTATAAACATTGGTGTGCAGGTTTTTGTAGGAATATAAGTATCAGTTCATTTAATACTTACAAGTGGAATTGTTGGTTTCTATGGTAAACACATGTTTAACTTTGTAAGAAAATATGCTCCTACTTTTTAACCTGGCTGTACATTTTGCATTCCCAGCAGCAGTGAAAGAGTATTTCCCTTCCCTTGCTCTGCATCTTCATCAGGATTTAGCATTGTGGTTTTCAAGAGCTCTTTTTTAAAAAAAATGTTTATTATAGATTAACATGAGGGTACAAATGATTAGGTTACAATGTTTGCCATTTGTTAGGTAAGTCCCTTGTTGTAGTTGTGCCCCTTACTCAGGCAGTGTGCCACATCTCCTTACACTGTACCCCTTAGGTCAGAGCACATCAATCCCCATCCCTCCTCCCTCTCTTTCCTCATTCCTATCCCCTCTTTGCAACTCAAAGTAAACTGAGTTTTTCTCTTGTGTTGGGTGTGTATTAGTTCTTCTGGCTTCGCATTAATACTGAATACACCAGATACTTGCTTTTCCACTCTCGTGATTCTTTACTAAAGAGAATATTCTCTAACTCTATCCAGGTTAATATGAAAGATATAAAGTCTCCGTCTTTTTATTGCTGAATAGTATTCCGTGGTATACATATATCACAGCTTATTAATCCATTTATGTGTTGATGGACACTTGGGTTGATTCCATATCTTGGCAATTGTCAATTGAGCTGCAATAAACAATCTAGTGTAAATGTCTTTATGATAAAATAATTTTTTTCTTCTGCCTAGTAATGGGATTGTGAAATCAAATGGGAGGTCCATTTTGAGTTTTTTTGAGGATTCTCCAGCCCCTTTTTTACAAAGGGGCTATATTTCAAGAGTTCTTTACATATTCTGGATGGACACTTATCCTTTGTCAGATACATGCATAGCAAATATTTTTTCCTAGTTCATTGCTTGTCTAGTCATTTTCTTAATGATGTCTTTTGATAAGCAGACTGCTTATTTTCATGAATTCTGATTTATTAATTTTTTATTGTTAGTGCTCTCTGTGAACTATTTAAGCAATCTTTGCCTGCTTCAAGTTTATAAAGCCACTCTCCTATGCCTTTTTCTAAAAAATTTATAATTTTAGCTTTTAATTTCAAGCCTATCATCTATCTCAAATTGTTTTTTGTGTATGGTGAGATAAGCATAATGATTATAAACATAATTCATTTGTTTTCTATATTCAGTTGTTCCAGCACCATTTGTTAACAAGACATTTCTTTGCCCCCCCGAAATGCTTTGGTGCCTTTGTTGACAAGCAGTCACCTACGTATGTGAAATATCTGTCTGGACTATCTATTCTGTTCCATTGATAAAGTTTTCTATCTTTCCATAAATATCACACTGTCTTAATATTAACACCAATTAATTTATAGAAAATTTTAAGTCATTACTGTAATTTCTCTAACTTTTATTACATTATTTTAGCTATTCTACATATTGTTTATTTTCAAATAAATTTTAGAACAAGCTGGTAATTTCTTCAAAATGCCTGTTTAGATTTTGAATTTAATTGTCTTAAAACTAGCGATCAATCTGGGGCATAGGTGTGTGTTAACAAGATTGAATCTTCTGATCTTTGACCACACTATAACTCTCCATTTACTTAAGTCTTCTTTAATGCCTACCAACAATGTCTTATAGTATTTAACGTGCAGAGTTTGCAAATTTTTTTAGATTTTTCACTTAGTATTTCATTTTTTTGGTGTAATTGTATATGGTATTGCTTCTTTAATTTAATTTTTTAATTGTTTGTTGCCAATATATAGAATTGAACTGATTTTCTGTTTTGACCTTACTCCTGCAACCTGGATAAATTATTTATTTATTCTAATATTTGCTTTATAGGTTCCTTAGCATTTACTAAATAGATGCCATCTGTGAATTAGAGATGTGTTTTACTTCTTCCTTTTCATTCTTAGTGCTTTTAAATTATTTTTCTTGTTTTATTATATTCACTAGGACTTCAGTTCATATTGAAGTAGCACAAAAGGATATCCTCATTTTCTTCCTGATCTTAGAAAGGCAAAGCATTCAGTGTTCCATGTTTCATTTTTAAATATGCTATTAGCCTTAGAGTTTTGGTGTTTCTTGCTTGTATTCTTTTTTTTTTTATTTTCTCAAAAGTTTATTGAAGTTTTTTTTTTAATTTCAGAATATTTTAGGGGTGCACATGTTTTGGTTACATACTTTGCTTTTGTACATTTTAAGTCAAAGTTAAAAGTGTGGTTTTTACCAAGAATGTGTGCATTGTTCTGTTAGTTTGTGAATTAACCAAACTCCTCTTCCCTTTTCTTTCTTTGATTCCTGTTGAGTTTTACTTCCACATGTGCACCTAAGTGTTGATTGACTAGTTCCAATTTAGTATTGAGTATACGTGGTGTTGTTTTTTTTTCCCATTCATGTGATACTTCATGTAGAAGAATTGCCTCCAGTTCCATCTAGGTTGTTACAGAAGATACTAGGCTGCCATTTTCTTTTATAGCTGAGTAGTACTCCATGATATACATATATCATATTTTACTAATCCATTCATGTATTGATGGGCAATACATCTTGGGTTGTTTCTACATCTTTTCAATTGTGAATTGTAATGCTGTAAACATTTGAGTGCAAGTGTCTGTTGAGAAAATAATTTTTTTTTCTTTTTAGCTGGTGATATGATAGTCTATCTAGAAAACCCCAAAGATTCAACCAGACTTCTGGAATTGATAAATAAATTCAGCAAAGTCTTAGGTTACTAAATCAATGTTAACAAATCTGTAGTCTTCATATATGCCAACCAGAGTCAAGCTGAGAATTTACTCAAAAACACAATAGCTTTCATAGTAGTAACAAAGAAAATAAAATTATCCGGAAATACATTTAACTAAGGAGGTGAAAAATCTCTCTATAAGGAGAACTGTGAAACTCTGAGGAAAACTGGCATAAAAACCGAGACATAGACGTACAAATCAGAACAGAAAACCCAGAGACGAAACCTGTTCATATTACCATCTGATTTTTGACAAAGCAGGTAAAAAACATACACTGGGGAAAGAAATACTTATTCAATAAATGGTGCTGAGGAAGCTGGATAGACATGTGTAAAAGACTGAAACAAGATGTATACTTCTCACCATTCACGATAGATAACAGACTTCAATCTAAGGCATAAAACTATAAGAATTCTAGAATAAGAGGCTGGAAGAACTCTTATAGCTACCAGCTTAAGGAAAGAACTCTTGAAGAAGACCTCAAAGCAATCACAGCAACAACAAAGATAAACAAATAGTACTTGATCAAATTAAGAAGTTTTTCTTCACAGCCAAGGACACAATCAATGGATTAAATAGACAGCCTACATAATGGGAGAAAATATTTGCATGCTATACATCCAATAAAGGGCTGACAACCAGAATTTACAAAGAACTCAAACAAATAAGCAAGAACAAATCAAATAACCCCATTAAAAGTGGGCAAAAGACATGCTCTGAAGCTTATCAAATGAAGGTAGCCCAATAGCCAACAAACATGTGAGAAAATGCTCTACATCTCTAATCATCATGGAAATGCAAATCAAAAACACAGTGAGGTATCACCTAACTTCAGTGAGAATAATGCACATCAAACAGTCCCTGAACAACAGACACAGGCATGGATGCAGAGAGAAAGGAGCACTTATACACTGTTGGCAGGACTGCAAACTACTATAAATTCTATGTAAAGTACATAGAATTTTCTTTGGGGAAATCTCAAAGAACTAAAAATGGACCTGTTGTTTGATCCAGGAATCACAGTACTAGGTATTTACCCAAAGGAAAAAAAGTCTCTTGTTTTCTTTTTGTAGCAAACTTTTATCAGCTTCAGAAAATTATTCAAAACTTTTTCTTTTAAATTATAAATGAGGGTGGAATTTTGTGAAATAATTTTCATACATTTCCTGCAATAATTATATGATTTTAATTTACCCATTATTATTTTAAATTATGCGGATTGGTTTTCAAATATTAAGCCAACCTCATCCTCCTGAGATAAATTCTTGATTGTTTATGATGGATTGCCTTTATTATGTAATTCAGGGTTTGAGTTATTCATATTTTGTTAAGGATTTCTAGGTCTAAGTTAACAAATGATATTGGTTAGTCATTTTCTTTTTATGTAATGTCATTGCCAGATTTTGAGATAAGGGTTATATTGTCCTCATAAAAACTATTACAAAGTATTCCCTCTCCCCAATTTTCTGAAAGAATTGTGTATATTATTTCTTATTTAAATGTTTGATAGAAGTCATCAATGGACTTATCTGAGCTTAGACTTTTCATTTTAGGAAGCTTTTACATTATGAATTCAATTTAACAGTTGATAATTAATATGAGTATATTAAGATATTAATATAATTAATATTGCAATCTATTTTTTTCTGTCAGTTTTGCTAATTTGTATGATTCAGGGAATTGGTCAGTTTTACATGTTATCAAATTTGTTGGCATTGCTCTTTTAAAAATACATCCTTTTTAAGGCATATTTTGCAGTTTTTATTTGTGATTTTTTTAAGTTTTGTAGAATCTACAGTGATCTCTTTTCTCCCTGATAATAGTCATCTGTGTTTTCTTTCTTTTTCTTGAGACATACTCATGGTGGTGGAAGACAGCTGTGTGTGTTCAGCAATGTAGGTTGTCAGTCCAAGATACAAAGAAGAAACTTCTAGCTTCTTGTAGAAGCTAATAATCTTGGAGGTAGGGGTGAGTTCTCCTAATCGTGGCAGTGGGGTGGAGTGTAGAAAATTCAGTCCATCTGCTTATCTCTTCTTCAGTTCTTTAGAGACGCCAGAGATCCTGAATTTCATCGGGGACATTGTGGACTCATGGACAGCTCCAGAGATTTAATCTCTGAAGGCAGCCTTCTCTGGGAGCTACCTTGTGGAGTTCCTTTCCCTCAGGCTCGTCAGTGTTGACCTCCAGGCTTTCTTCAAGTCCCACATGGAGGAAGTTTACAAATCTTTTGTTCATATCCTCTAGGTCTATCTTGCCTTCTGGTTCCAACAGCTGTTGGGCTTTCAGGAAACAGATGATTTCAGAGTCTCTTACTTCATTCTGTAAGTTTGTGAACATTGTCTAGAAAGCACTATCTAAAAATTCACACAATACTTGTAGTATTGCAGACAAACTCTGAAATCACTTCTTATTTTTAATCTCCATATATCTCATTATTATGTTCCCAATTAATTCACAAAAGAACATAAAAACCAAATCAATTGGATTTGTACTCCTAGAACAGAGAACCCTTTCCCTTTGTTCTTTCATAAATTTTAAAGAAGTGTCCTTTTTTAATAGTGACTAATCAAGAGGCAAGATTATTTAAAATTCTGCTGCAGTTTGACCCTTCTCCAAATGTTACTGAAACTAGTGAAAAATATTTTATTCTAAGTACTCTGCCTTTCAAATGCCACTTTGCTTCTGTTTCTCTTCTCTCTCTTTCCTGTTATAAGGTCATTTACATAGAAATGAAATCTTAAGATGATTTATCAATATGTTATGATCATTTTCACCTGCAGCAGAGAATATTCTCACATGTTTTGTTGTTGCTATGGAAGCAATTATGCTATCAAAAGAAGAGAATTAAGATTTCAGTTAGGGTAGAAATTAGGGTGGGCCGATAATGTTGAAGAAAAAAATGTCTACTCTTTTTACCTGAAGGAAAACAAGATACAAATCAGTTCATAATTAGTCATTTTGTTTTTAAGAATATCTATAGGAATGTAAAATAAAATTTGAAGCTGCTTGTGTGTATTCTGCCCAGACATCAAAACTAACAAGAGTGTCACTGTGTGCTCTTACTGGTCTTCAATCTTTGTCAATTTCATTGACCTAAAAGAAAATGTTACTCTACTTGAATATATTTTTCTTTTAATAAGCTGGCCTTCAATTTACACTGCAGTTCTTCCAGCAGTGTAGGGTAATTCTATCTGTTCATTAAACTTCTCGCTTACAAACAAAATTAATCTTAAAAGATGAAGGCAAGCTTGATCAGCCGTTTATTACAGAAGCCACTGAGCTGTATAATAACGCCCATAGTATTTCCACTTGGGAGATTCTTTTTTCCAGTTTTCCAGTGAACCACATCCATAATGTTTCTATTATCTTTCGAACTAGAAATGCATCATTGGCAGGTAATACAGGATTAGATATTGACAAGAAGAAATTTAAGGTTAACTATTTTGTAAATTGATAGAGGGTCTCAACGTAAAGGCAAAGGTAATCACCAAATTTGATCTGGAGAGGAGGCAGAGCGAGAACATAGATGACTTCAGAATATTTAAAAAATTATTGTTAAAAACCAAACACAAGTCTATTTAAGCGACTATTTAAAAATATTTTAAATTCTTTTTCTGCAATTTCTTTTTATCTTTTAGACTGTAGCTAGTTCAGTAATTGAATCTTTGCCCTTACATACAGTTTGCTTTCTAATACATTTTTATAACATTTACCCTCTGAAGAATTCATCAGCTCGGAACATCCTGAGAGCTGGATGCCTTGACAGAGGAAGGATGAATGACATCTTTTTCTGTCAATATTTTACTGCCTTTCAGAGGAGGTGATTTTCTTCAATGAATTGCAGTGAACTGGGGATTGAGAAATCTGGCCATGCCACTCTGCAGAATATTATAGAATGCCATTTGGGGGGAACATTTTTAGAAATGGGGAAGGATAAGCTTGGTATAATAGAAGGAGCTCTGGGTTGAGGATTCATATATTTCAGCTTCTCTGCCAAGGTAGTTTATGTTATATCATAGTAATACAGGCTTTTGAGGCAGGCCTTCTGGAGTTGAGTCTGAATTCCCTAGTTAGCATTGTGTAAGGCAAGTTATTTAATCTGTCTCTGCTCTATGCCCTTATCTAATAAGAAAATAATAATTTATCAGCCTCAGAGGCTTGTAGCAATGTACATAGGTAACACTGTATAACATTGGCTATTACCAATGCTAAGGAAAGAAATATTATTATTTCAGTTTTCAAGATGACAGAACAGATGATTAGAGAGGTTACAACATTTGTCCAAGATCATATTCCTAGTTCAATAGCAAGATGGAATCTGAACTGAGCCCTATTTGACTTTAAAGACATTATTCACAATGATTTATACGAGATGTGGCTTTCCTTCGGAGTAACTATGTAATTCTTTAGAAAGATAATCCTGCAGCACCTCAGTTTATATAACTACATAGCTCATGGGGGCCCTGGGGCTTGATAAAGACAAAGAGACCTACCAATTTAATGGAAATATATCGTCTTATGAAGTAGGCAAGTTGCTGTCAGTAGATGTGAAGACTACCTCTGCATCTAGCATGAAGTACTATGAAGTACATCATGGGGTTAGACGTTGTGGCCACTTACTAGCTATGAGGTATGGGGAAAACCAATGTTCTCATCTCTAATTGGGATTCAGCCAGCTATCAACTTTCAGTGCCTACCACCATCACACAACGTGACAGCAATACACACCAGGCGCAGCAAATCCTAAAGGCTGTTTGAGGATTAAATAAAACATTTTGGCATGAAATGCATATTGTACATCTGTGTTCTGAAAATGTGAAGGGACCGTGCTCTGTGTGGACTGCTCTTTCATTGCTTCCAGACTCAGAACCAGCCAAGCAAAGAAGGTCTGAGCAAGATCTTCAGGTCACAGTGTGTGACCTCAGAAGGACTGACTTCCCTTTAAACTTCTGCACTCTTGCGTGTCACTCCTCTCCTCCTCATCTATTGGCCCACTGCTAACTGGTGTAAGGAAAACCATCAGAGGTCCAGCAGCAGTATTCACTGTGTGGGGAACCAAATACTCAATTAGCAGAAGACTATGCCTCATTCCACTTTCCATTTTGGTTTTATTTTTGGAACTTAAGTAAATGGCTCTGCCACTTCATGGCAATTTATTTCAAGTAAGTCACTTTTCCTCACTAAGCCTCAGTGGTCTTATCTGTAAACTGAGGATAATAAAAGCCACTCCCAGACATTGCAACAGCAATAAAATATGCTCATCCACGTAAAAGTGCTTAGCAGAGTGCCTGGATCATAGGACATGCTAACTGGTAGTTAGCTGGGGGGAAGAGCTTAGTGGTATGAAATGAGAAAAAAAAAATCAAGTGTGCATGTGCAAGTTTTGTTCCTTGTAAGTAATTCTGATCCGAGGAGATAGGAAAGTCTAATTTTTTTTTCCTAAAGTGAGATTTGCAAATTTTCTGAGATTTATATTTTCTCTATCTACCATTATTGTGGACACTCACGAGAATCACCCATAGTAGTCAGATTTTGATATTATTTTGGCCAAAATATTGGATTTTAAACTCAGATAGTTGTCCTTGGAGTATGTTCTGAATTCCTTAATTTATATGTGCCTGGAGAGATCCATAGAATTAAACATTGTTCCCCCCATGGAAGACTTTCAGATGATTCAAGGAGTTTAAAAGTTATGTTCTAAAATGTGTAATTAAGGGATACAGCTTGTTAAATATAATTTTGTCTTAGAGCTAGGACAAAAAATTATTTTTCTGTAGAAGTTCACATTTTCATAGGTAATATTTATGCACAGAGACACAGATAGGACACAAGATTAAGGGAAAAGGTAACAAACAAATCATCTAGTTGCATTTATGGGCATGGCTTGCCCAGAAAAGTTGTTTTCATTAAAAGCCTGGGGTTTCAATGGGTGAAACCTGCAATGGGTGGGAAAAGAAACAAGTTTCCTGGAGGAGATTTTCTTTTCCTTTTTCTTATTTCAGATTAAGATGAGGATACAAATGATTAGGCTACATTGTGTTTCTTAGGTACAGTTCAAGTTGTAGTTGAGCCCTTCACCCAGGGGTATACTGTGTACCCTCACATTCTAAACCTCCTCCCTGCATTTGGAATTGTTTTTCTCCCCTGTGAGTGTGTAGTTGTTTATCTACTAGTTTCATGTTAGTATTGAGTACATTGGATACTTATTTTACCATTCTTGTGGTACTTTACTAAGAAGGATGCACTTCAACTCCATCCAGGGAAATAGAAAAGATGTAAAGTCTCTATGTTTTCTTGTGACTGAATAGCATTCCATGGTCCACATGTACCACAGTTAATTAATCCATTCATGTGTTGATGGGCCCTAGAGTTGATTCCACATATTGGCAATTGTGAATTAAGCAGCAATGAAGATTTAGTACAAATGTCCTATGGTAAAATGATTTTATTTCTTCTGGGTAGTTGCCTAGTAATGGCATTGTGGTTCATCCCACACCTTAGTTTTTTGAGGATTATTCGTGCTTCTTTCCATAGAGGCTGTATTAATTTGTAATCCCAAAGCAATGTAAGAGTATTCCCTTCTCTCCACATCCACACCAGCATCTTCAGCTTTTGAATTTTGTGATGTGGACTATTGTTACTGGGGTTAGGTGATATCTCAGGGTGATTTTGATTTGAATTTCTCTGATGATTAGGAGTGATGAGCATTTTTTCATGTGTTTATTGGCCATTAGTCTGTCTTCTTCAGAGAACGTTCTTTTCAAGTCTCTTGCCCACTTTTAAATGTTTTTTTTCCTGTTTTCTTATTGATTAGTTTGAGCTTTCTATAGATGTTAGGTGTTAACCTTATGTATGATTTGTAGCATGAAAATATCTTCTCTCATTCTGAAGGTTGTCTGTTTACTTTAGTTGTTATACCCTTAGCTGTGTAGAAGATTTTTAGCTTGATCATGTCCCATTTATTTATTTTTGCTGTTGCTGCAATTGCCAAGGAGGTCCTGGCAAAGAGAATACCGCTACATATTAAAAAAAAAAATATATATATATATATATATATATATATAAAATGATCAGATGGGCTTCATCCTAGGGATACAAACTTGGTTCAACATACATAAATCCATAAATGTAATTCATCATATAAATAGAAACAAAAACAGAGATCATATGAGCTTCTGAATAGATGCAGAAAAAGCATTCAACAAAATCTAGCATCCCTTTCTGACAAGAACACTTAAGAGAATAGGTATAGACATCTTTTAAATTGATAGAGGCCATCTGCAGCAAACCCACAGCCAGTATCAGACTGGATGGAATACAACTGAAGCATTTCCACTTAGAACTTGAGCCAGACAAGGCTGTCTACTATTGCCATTGCTATTCAACGTAGTGCTGGAAGTCTAGCCAATGCAACCAGACAAGAGAAGGATATTCAAAGGATATTCAAATGGGGACAGAGGAGGTCAAACTTTCACTCTTTGCTGTTGATATGATCTCATCCTTAGAAAGCCCCAGGTTCTCAACCACAGTGCTCCTGGAAGTGATCAAGAAGTATAGTCTAGTCTTAGAATACAAAGTCATCATCCACAAATCAGTAGCTTTCATGTACACCAATAACAGCCAAGCTGAAAATTAAATTCAGGGCACACTATTCATCACAATAGCTTCAAAGAAAATGAAATGCCTGGGAATATACATAACAAAGGATGTGAAGGATCTCTACAGAAAGAATTGTTAAAACCCTGAGAAAAGAAATAGCAGAAGACTTTAACAAATGGAGGAACATATCATGCTCATGGCTAGGAAGAATCAACATTGTTATAATGTTCATACTACCTAAAGGAATCTACAGATTTAATGCAATATCCATCAAAGCACCAAGGTCATACTTTGAAGAACTTGTTCTAAGAAATAAAAACAAATCCAGAGATATCACATTACCAGACTTCAGAATATACTATGTGTCAACAGTGATCAAAACAGTATGGTGCTGGCACAAAAATGGAGATATAGACCTATGGAATATAATAGAAAACCTGGAGATGAAACAAACTATATATTGCCAACCGATCTTCAGTAAACCAAACAAAAGCATACACTGGGGAAAAGAATCCCAATTTAATAAATGGTGTTGAGAGGACTGGTTAGCCACATATAGAAGACTGAAACTGACCTCCACCTCTCACCACTTATAAAAATTGACTCTTGCTGGATCAAAATTTTAAATTTAAGTCAAAACATGGTAAAAATCCTAGAAGAAAGTGTGGGGAAAACTCCTGACAAATCAGTCTGGGGAAAGTTTTGATGAGGAACTAGGGTTTTCTAAAATGGGTCAGGGATAGAGTCAAAAGAGGCTGGTGATTTATGGAAACAAAAAAGGTATTTCTGGTCCAAAACGTAACCTTGGGAAAGGGCATCAGCAGAGGTAAAATGAATAGGCAAGGGAGAATTGAGTTAATTTGCTAAGAATAAGAGGAGGAAAATAGAAAGTACAAACACATTATTTTTAAGCTCACAGTTTAGAATTTGTTACTGGCAACTTTGCTTGACAATTACCCCAGATGCTGAACTTAAAGAGTCCTACTTTTTTTTTTTTTTTTTTGAGACAGATTCTCAAGCTGTCCCCCTGGATAGAGTGTCCTAGTCTCATAGCTCATAGCAACCTCCAACTTGAGGAGAGGGGGGAGGGGATCTTGCTTTTGCTCAGGCTGGTATTGAACTTGTGAGCTCAAGCAATCCACCCTTGGCCTCCCAGAGTGCTAGGATTATAGGCAAGAGCCACCGTGCCCTGCCTAAGAGTCCTACCTTTTAATTCTCCCTCTCTTTTATCAGATTCTACTTTTTATTTTAGAAACCTTCTCGGGTTTATTTAATCTACTTTCTTCTCTCATGAAATTATGATTTGTCTTGCCACTTCCTAAGTGAATTCCACATCCAGAAAAAAATTTTCTAAATGCCTGTTTTTCACTTTATTTACTTTTTCTAAATTCCCAATGGCTACCACTTTACCCACAGGCCAAAACACAAACTTCCCTTCCCTTCCAGGCTTTCTCCTTGGATCCAATCGTATCTCTTCCTCTTGTAGCAAGAGCTGATGCAGATGAAGACCCCAGGCACCAGTTGGAGGAGGAAATGGCTTTATTCACTGGCCAGGAGACTCAGCAGACTAACGATTCAAAAACCAAGCCCACCATCTCAATGTCTGGCCTTCCTTTTATACATTTTAGGGCTTGGGTGCCCATAAAAGTATTGTGATTCAGGGAAGGGTCAGGTCGGCCACTTGTCCTCAAAGACAACAGAAGGTAATGGATGTACAAGGTTATGCACAGGTCCAGCACATACGCTCCAAAAGGCATGTAGATAACAGACATCTGCTGCAGCAGGGCAGCAGTTAGCGGCTTGTGTACGTGACAGGGCTGCCTGGCTGACGCCTGCACAGAGTCTAGCTCTGCTTCACTCCCTTGCCTCACTGCAGTGAGTGAGGAGTGTTCACTACACATGCACTTTGTATCACCCACGATTCCAGGTGCCTACAGTCATGTGGTGAACCGGGGTGCCCCCGTACTTCTACAATTGGTATTTCAATCACTTCTTAAAATGTACTTCATACCTAATGTGCAAAGATGACTATTAGGAGGTAAAAAGCAGAAAATAGCAAGTGTTCTAAAAGGTATGGAGAAGTTGGAATGCTTGTGCATTGGGGTGGGAACAGGAAATGTTGTAGCTTCTCTGGAAGAATAGCATGGCAGCGCCTCCAAAAGTGACAGATAGACTTACGGTATGATGCAGCAACTCCACTTCTGTGTGTAACCAAAAGAACTGAAAGCAGCAGCTCAGAAAAGATATCTGTACACCCCTGTTCACAGCAGTGTAATTCACAATAGCCAAAAGGTAAAATGACTCAAATGTCTATCCACAGATGAATGTGAAAAAAAATGTGATATATACAAGCAGTGGAATATTATTCAGTCTTAAAAAGGAAGGAAATTCTAACACGTGCCACAGCATAGATGAAATATCAAGATATCATGTTAAGTGAAAAAGCCGTTCGCAAAACAACAGCTGCTGCACTTGCGTGAGGAAGCTAGAGTGTCCAAATTCACAGAATCAGAAAGCAGAACGGTGCTTGTCATGGGCGTGGAGGATGGAGGAACGAGGAGTTGGCACTTGATGAATACAGAGTTTCAGTTGTAGAAGATGAAAAAGTTCTATAGATGGATGGTGGTTCACGTTGCGCAACCCTGGGAGTGTGTTTAATGCCACAGGAGTGTGTTTATACTTATATGTATAATTGGTCAAAATGGTAAATGTCACATATATTTTATCATGGTAAAATAAAAAAGAATTTGGGTAGTAAACAGAAAGTTAGATCCTCTCCCAAAAGTGAGTTCACAACATAGATGATAAAGAAATCTGTAGAAGATGTCAAAAAAAGTGAACATGATGGTTGAGATGAGAGAAAAAAATAGATGTATAATAAGAATTTCCAAAGATTTAGAGAATAGGAGGTATATGACAAAGGTAACAAATAAGAATAACTGAAGAAAATAAGAAATAATGGAAAAGTTTGCTGCATACGAGGGTACAAGTTTATAAAATGTACAGGCTCTTTAAGTATAATAAATTAATGAATATGGAAAAGAACTAGAAGTTTTAATGCACTTTTCCCTGAAAACAAATGCAGCAAAATGCTAGTCATATGTGACCATCGAGGGGCGGGGGGGGAGGGCAGCCACATATTAATAAATGTTGGAAATACTCTAAACACAATCTTCTTCTTGGTGGTTTGTGGAACACATTAGATCTGGGAAATTCCCATGGTAAAGAAATCTGTTAATCTTTGTTTAACCCAGAATTTCCTTGATTTATTTGGACAATATACCTAGTAATATTCTAAAATAAGATCCTAAAATTCTCTTTGGAAAGGATGATATATATGCACTATTTTTTAGTCAGGAGATCTGGGCTTCAAATCAATTTTCTGAGTCTCTCTATTTTCTTAGTTATAAAATGGGGATAATAATAATATCTACCTTAAAGGTAGATATTACCTAGTAGGTTGAATATTAGAAGTTGTGGTTGTTTGGCAAAGTAACCTAATAATTGCTTTAATTATTTGATGAATCAATTGCCATCTATTATTATAACCATGTAGCAAAAGTGGAATCCTGAAAGACTAAGACTACAAATGAATAGCACTGGACAGAAATATATAAAACTGGACTGTAATTAGGGATAGTGATTTGCTGTAGTGGTTGCTTATACTTAAATACCTGAGGGTTAGAGAGATAGAGTGTGTGTATGTGTGATGAGTTGAATTCTTAAAATTCTTTTAAGAATTTCTTAAAAGAACAGACTTAAAGACAAATTTGGGTTCAGTCAATCTATGAGGTAGTAACTACTATTTTCAATAAAATAACCCCTGGTAGTCAATATGAAAACCAATACTGACCTAGGGGAATAATTTATCTGGGGCTTTGTACATTTAATTATGTCCCTGTATGAGCTATGCAGGGATCTAATCTCTTTTCTGAATGTGACAATTTTCCTTTGCAAACTAAAATTCAAAGAGAACTGTAATCTCGTGTGCTGCCATTTATCAAAAGATGACCTTGTGAGTAATATTTGAGATAAGTATTTTTAAGGATTATGCATATTGGGGGTTATTCCTAAATGCATAGAAAATAACTCAAAATATGCATGGAGTCTTTGTTCGGTTGACAGCCAGCATCTGTTTTGTGCTTGAATTATTATCTGAAAGCTCTCTTCTTTAATATATTTATAGTTTGTCCTTGAGCAACTTTTTAAAGCAAAATAATGCCCTTGAATAGTTATCCAAGGTGGTCTATGTGCTTATAATAGATTTTTCTGGGTTCTCACCTATAAATAAAATTTTCCATTTTATTGCCCCTGGTTTTGCCATGCTAGCAGATGTGTGTCCTCAGTAAAAATGGAGATGTGTGGTTTACGAATATGTCCCTTGATGCTAATATTGGTATACTTGATTTGTAACAATTACTCTGTTGAAAGATTCATCATTAGCAAAACATTCAGACATTCATTGTATTATAGAAATACATGTAGAATATAACAAGCAGAATCCCACAGCTTTCTGTGGAATGTATTCATGTTTCAAGTAAAATACAGCGTAGCAAGAATTGTTTACAATACAGGAGTGATCTACACATCTTTAGATCTTACACTGTACTCAGACTTGTAAATTCTATCTACATCATTGCCAGGCAAATAGACCCAGTGGAATTGTCCTTTAGGTGAATAGAAATTTGTGTTACTAAACAATTTTGATTTTGAACATATGATTTGAGAAATATAACAGCTCTATGTTTTATAGAGATGGCCCTTGGCATAAAAAAGTATATATCTAGGAAAGATCCTCAAAGGATGAAATATATACACACATATGTGTGAGTGTGTATATTAAGGAATTTTAACTTTTAATACTGTATCAGTTTAATATTTTCCAGATGTGGATATGGTTGGGGGCTAGATACTATATTTGACAGAGGGCAAATCTGATCATAAGAATCATAAGAATAAGGAATTTGGGAGACTCAATCTCTGATATAAATATTCGCTACGTTACTAGGGCTTTCCATTTTGAAACTCACAGTCAAACAACTGTGTATGGCATCATTACAGAAGGCTGTTGCTCAGAATAAACAGGGACACATTTTGTTAGATTATTACCACATTCTTAGGCTCAGATATGTATGCTCAGCCTTTTAAAAGTGTATTATTTTATATAAAATAAAATTTTATGTCTTCCTTTTACATAACAATGAAAAATACATAACTAATATGCCTTAAACATTAAGGCTAATAGTAAAAACAAATTCCACATCAAACAATATATGTCCTGACTTTAAAGTGTGATATAAATTTGAGCGTTGGCTTTGCTTTCTTACTATGGCTTTTAACCCAGAGAAGTATTGAGGTTTGAACAGAGAATATGTCACTTTCGGTGTTAAACTTCTTCCATAAATAATATCTCTGAAAATGGAATAATAATTTACATAACCCTTGTTGCCAGGGTTCAAAATGCCTCTACAGTGATTTTCCAAAAAATTATTTAAGATGATCAAATCAAACTTGATTTCAAAACTTCTTGGACAGAGGAGGAAAAGATCAAAAATTTGTGAAGAAGATGGCTCCTTAATCAGATATAAAGTAGAAAATTTCAGCATCAAAACAGGAAAATATTGCCAGGGTTCAATATGTAGAAAATTAAATATGTTTTAAGGTTCTCTTTAAAAAGATTTGTCAGAGAAAAATGGACAGCTATATTAGCCTATTATCATCAGTATTTTGGCTAATAGTGATAAAATAATAACCTTATTAAAGGCTTACCATGTGGCCATCATGCTAAGTATTTTGCACTAACTTTGAAAGATATGGAAGTTTAGCTTCTGCAAATTTTCTAATATAATTCTTAAAAAAACTCAATGAAGTAGTTATGAGTATTATTTTATGTTAGAGAGGAGGCTTAGCAAGATGTAGTAACTACAGTTTAGAGAGATTAAGTACCTTGCCCAGGGTTACACTTCTAGCAAATACCATAGCCTAGACTCGAACCCAGATCTCTTTGATTTTTATGTCCCTGAATGAGATCATAACTTCACAATAAACATGATTAATCCCAGTATGTAAAGATAATGATCTTTCCTACCTTTTGAAATAAACTAAAATTTCAAATACTCTTGGAATATCTGCCAAAGCTCTGAGAATTCTTTCTTATATTTTGGAGCAGTTAAACTTTTTTGTGTTTCTTTAACAATGCAGAAACTCCAGCTTTGACCTTGAAGATGTGATCAAACAGATTTTCCCTGAACGATCCTTACATGGAATGACATATTCTCGCTGTAGGTATAGTCTGCATCCATAGATAAAACTCTGAACAGTGGTCAGATTTGTATCAAGGAAGGCAAATAACGTTTGGAAACCAATGTTTGTGGATGAAAATGAAGAGAATTCCCCTGTACGTCAACTTTGCTTCACTGAATTTTACCAAAAATATTGAACACACAACTCAGAATTTACAGAGTAATGTCAGTGAACATTCCAATAACATTTTTTTCCAGTTCAGTTTTTTTGCTTTAAGTAACTTTGACAGATCATCAAGGTACTGCTGGTTTTTAATAATGATCTCTCTGGCTTCAGAAAGCAATATTTATTTTTCCCATACCAGGAATGAACAAATAGCTGAGAACAGTTCTTCATCTATATATCTATATCTATATATAGATAGATAGATAGATAGATATCACCACTAGTTGTATAAAAGATTCACACCTTTTTCTATTGTAAATTGTGAATTTGCTATTCACTCTAGATCACTGGCTCAGCATTTAACCACAGAGTGAGAGAAAAATTCCGAACAGTACTTTTGTTTCCTCTAATAGTAGAACGTTGGCAGTATTCAGACTAAAAGCCTTCATGAAAATCTCTGGTGGTGTGAGATATTTTTTTTTTAAGCTTAGTAATTAAAAGGAAAAAATTCACTTGAAATTTCCAGAGCCTTTATGATTTCCTGAATGTATGTTTAACCCCATCTGATCATGTGTGAAGCTGAGAATCAGGATTTGCAACAAAACAAGCAAGTACAACAAATAACAACAATAAATAAAATAAAAAAAAATCTCTCGCATTCCTGGTTTTTAAAAGGCTTGTATAATTTTTGGCTCCTTCTAGTTAAGTCAAATGGGCCAGAAATATTTTATGTGGATAATATCCAGAGTAAATTGTGTGCCCTTCTCTGCTAAGACTGTGCCTTACCTTAAACTTGAGGCTAGTGGACACTGGAATACAGACTTGGTGGTTCACAAAGCTCCGTTCCTTGGTCAGTTTGTGTCATCCTGGAAGAATTTCCCCCCAATGTGGACATGCATCCACGTTTGTGATGAATCAATAGCTTATAGTTTTATTGCTAAGTAGTATTTCAGACATGATGTCTCACAGTTTACTTAACCTTTCCCCCATTAAGAGAATCTGCATTGTTTCCAATAAAGCTGCTATGAACGTTGTATATAGATTTTTTGGGAACACCTAAGTTTTATTTCTTCTCTGATACCGAAGAACACAATTTCTGGGTCTTAGAATAATTACGTTTTTTGTTTTGATAAGAAACTGCCAAACTGTTTTCCAGAGAGGGACTAGTAGTTTACACTCCCACCAATAACATAGTATACATCAGCGGTCCAGTTTCTTTGCATTTCTGTCAGCAGTTGATATGGTCACTAAGATTTGTTTTAGTCTTTCTGAAAGCCTTACAGTGATATCTTATTGTGCTTTTCATTTGCATTTTCCTAATGTCTAAATGAAGTCAACGATATTTTTGTGGGCTTATTTGCCATCTTATATCCTATCCAGTGAAATGTCTCTTCATGTCTTTTGCCCATTTTCCAATTAGATTTATTTTTAACTGGTGTTTTGGAAATTTTTATATGTTCTATTCAAGATATTAGAGCACTGTCAGATGTGTGGTTTACAAAAACTTTCTCTCACTCTGTAGCTTGCCTTTTCATCCTCTTGATAGGGTTTTGCATTGAACAAAACCTTTTCATTCAAATTATGGTAAGGTCTAATTTATTAATTTTTTCTTTCCTATTGTCAAGTCAAGGAACCTTTTGTGGACCCTGGATCCCATAGATGTTCTCTTATTATGTTTTTTTCAAGTTTCTGGGCATATTTTTTGCAGTAATCAGTAATG
The DNA here is from genome assembly GCA_963574575.1 of Galagoides demidoff. NCBI lineage: Eukaryota > Metazoa > Chordata > Mammalia > Primates > Galagidae > Galagoides > Galagoides demidoff. The sequence continues at coordinate 7,933 of CAUYQV010106060.1, read as the reverse complement.
ATCTTTTGTATCTCAATGGCATCTTTACTATATCTCCTTTTTTGTTCCTGATTAAAGTTATTAGTGCTATTTCCTTTCTGCTTCTAGTTAATCTGGCCAAGAGTATATACATTTTATTAATACTTTCAAAGAACCAATTTTTTTTTAATTGCTGGGGATTCATTGAGGGTACAAGAAACCAGGTTACACTGATCACATTTGTTAGGTAAAGTCCCTCTTACAGTCATGTCTTGCCCCCAAAAGGTATGTCACACACCAGGACCCTACCCCCCTCCCTCCTTCCCTTTCTCTGCTCTTCCTTTCCCCACCACTCTGATGTTCCCTTATTTTTACATAAAAGTTTTATACCTTTACATTTCACAATGACATCCATGGTGGGTTTTTTGTTTGTTTGTTTTTAGTTGATTTTTAAATAAGATATGAGGTTTGAATTCACTTTTTTTTTTAAACTATCAAAGTCCAATTGCTTGAGCACTAGTTAATGAAAAGCTATCTTTCTTCCATTAAATTGCCTTGGTACCTTTTTAAAAAAATCAGTTGGGGATATTTGTCAGGATTATTTGCGGGTTCTCTATTAAGTTCCCTGGAATTACGTGTTTAGCCCTCCATCAATACCCTACTATCTTAATTATCATATTACAGCTTTACAATAGACTTTAATATCAAGTAGAGTGGTTCTTTCCACTTTATCCTTGTTATTGATATTATTTTTGTTATTCTGGAGTATGTGCCTTTCCGTATAGATTTTATAATAAGCTTGTCTATGTCTATAACAGCCTTTCTGAAATTTTGATTGAAAAAGTATTAAATCCATAGATCAATTTTCAGAGATTGACATCTCTGCTATGCTGTTTTCTCATCCATGAACTTCTATTTTTTAAGTCATATTTGATTTTTTCCATTAACTATTTATAGTTTTCAACATACCATGTGCAGATATTTTGTTAAGTGTAAACCTCAATATTTCATTTTCCTCACAGCAATCATAAATGGTACTGTATTTTAATTCCAGTTTGTGCATGTTATTATATAGAAATGTGACTGATGTTTGTGGAGTTGAATTATTTTTTGAAGTTTCTTACGACTCAAAAATCTCCTGTAGTATTATAATATTCTAATTATCTATTCTTACTAGATAAGTCATTCAGCAGATATTTACTGGGAATCTTCTCTATTCCAAGAAGTATCCCAGATGATTGGAAGAGAATATTACAAGAAAATTGATAAGTTCCTATGTGTGTACTTGTAGTGGTCACATTTATAGTATGAGGATAGGCGGGGGTGGGGAAGAGAGAGAGAGAGTGGCTTTTTAAAAATGTTTAATGTGCCAGATGATGATAATAGTATAGATTAAAGCTATAGTGAATATAAAATTTATCTTCCAAACGGGGATACTTTTGAGGATGAGAGATGGCACTAACTAAATGGCACAAAAACGAGAGGTATAAACTTAGACTTTCCCCAGCAAATGAGGCTATGTAGTTATCGTACCTAAGATCATGCTGAGTGCTCTTTGGGGTGGGGTTGCTATTGTTGATACCCTTCAGGTAAATCCTCCGTAAACACGACTGCAGTTAAACAAGGTTGGATCTTTAACTTGTTGCAATGAGGGTGATACCATGCCATGGGAACGGGTGGGATGTTTCAATGACAGGTTGTTGGGAAAACTTTTACTAGATTTGAGCTTGTGTTATGTCATTTGGAAGAAGTTTCAAAGAAGTGTAGTTTTGTTCTTGTTTGGGTACTGTGAGTATGTCAAAACAATTCTGTCATTACTTTAATATTCTTTTTAATATTTTTCAAAATAAAATTATATCTGTTGTCTAAATTTTTCTTTTAGAAATCAGGTCTTGCTATGTGGCCCAATTTGGAGTTGCAGTGGCTATTCACAGCAACACTCACAACTCACTGCAACCTAGGCCTCCTGGGTTCAAGCTATTCTCCTGAGTAGCCGGGACTGCAGGTGTGTACCACTAGGCCGGCTCTTTGATGTTCTTAATAATTTTATGTGGAAAATGAAAGAAATAAAGTGAGGCTAATGCTAAAATTGATAAAGATAGAGCAGGTACACATATTAGCATGAGCAAGAAGAATGTTTGACACTGCTCTCATTTTTCTCTGCTCAGGCACAATTACAAAGCAATCTTGGTTTTGTCTTAATCTATCACATCAAAGAGTGGCCTTGTCTAATGTTGGTGTTCTATAAAATTATTTATATTCGAAAGGAGAATTCCATGGCCTAGCTATGAGAGCCAGGGCAGCCAAGCTGATGCCATCTAGGAGGATGGTTCTTTTCCTTCCTATTTTCTGTAGTCAGAGACAGCCCTTCTGGTAAGAGGACACTTGAGCTGAAACCTGGAAGGAAGGGAGAGTGAGCCCCACGATCTGTGGGACATAAGGCTCATGGCTGGGAGGCAGGACCTGCAAAGGCTCTGGGCTTGTATTTGGCAAGTCTGGGAGGAGGAAGAGGCCAGCACATGGCTAGAGGGAAGTGTGTGAGAGCGGAGTGCTGGGGGGGTCCGGAGGAGGTAGGGGTCTGGATCACATGGGGTCTCACAGGCAATTGGAACGGCTTATGCTTTAACTTGGGTAAGAAACCTTTGGATTGTTTTGAGTACAGTTGGCAATGTAACAACCCAGTATTATTTTTAGTCAAAAATACGTCCACTTGCAAATGGAAGACATTTATTATTATTTCTGACAACTATGTATTCACTTAACAAACAGTTATTAATAACTACTATGTTCCAAGTGGCCACTCTAGAACACGGGTGAGAGAGCAACACGCAGGAGAGACAGGGTGCCTCCTGCCATGGAGCTCACACCAGAGTAGTTGAGAAAGGTAAAACATGAACAAATAATATTATTTCAAATAGAGATGACAGATACAGCTACAACAAAAAGTAACATGGGTGATGGTAGAAAGAATTTTGGGGAGAAGGGAGTTACTTGCATGGTGTGTTCCTGGAAGAACTCCCTGAGAAACATATCTGAAAACAGTAACACTGGAGGGCTACGAAGGCGTCATTACAGCAAGTGTGGATATCCCGAAGGGGGGAAACCTGGAATGTTTGAAAAATAATGTAAAAGCTGACGAAACTAGAGAGTCGTGAAGGAGGGGCGGGTGCTAGACAGTGATAGGAAGAGCAGTTTTCTTGTAGCAAGAAGCTGCTGGAAGGTTTTAAGAAGAGAAATGGCATAACCCAATGGAGGTTTTAAAGCTATCCCGCTGGCTGTAGAACAGAGAACGGATGGAGACAATGCAGTAAAAAGCTGTTGCAGTGATTCGAGTGAGTGAGCCTGGGGCTTAGATCCAAGTTAGGTGGTAGATTTTGTGGGAGATATTTAAATTCAGGATAAATTTTGGAATTTCAACTTTCAGGTCTTATTTGTTAGATTCAGTGGGTTTTCAAATGGGGTCTGCAGACACATTTGGGTATGAAAACTGGGGAGGTGTTACCAGCATGCGGAGGTCGGGATGCCGCTGAACATTCTACAGTGGACAGAAGAATCCCATCAACCCCAACAGGGGTTACTAATCCCCCAAAACGTCAACAGTGTCAAGGCTGAGAAATTCTGGATTAGAAGTTGTGGGAGAGGATTGGTGATGATTCCTGGGTTTGGGGAATGGACTGAGAGAAGGGCGTTTGTTAGTCATTACTGTTGTGATGGGGGACGGTGGGGTCTATCAGGGAGAATTTAGTAGCATGTGGGGGGGGGCAACATTGTAGGTATTTCTCTTGAGTTCTTGCCATAGTACTAGGTTGCTCTCTTTTTTCTTTTCTGTAAACCAGATGGCTCGGTGCTGGAGAGGAGCAATAGCAGGGTTTCTTGGCGTTTGCATTTCTGAGTTCAGCCACTTAACAGTGAGCTGGGGGCTCCACTTAGGAATGGAGGCAAGATGAACAAATCCAAGGAGAAACGTGGAAAATTAAACTCTCAGGCAAGAGAATTCTACGTGTGTCCTAGAAATTCTCCTGAGATAATAATGATAATCTTTCCTAAGTATTCTGCATGGTAGGTGGGGGTGAGGGGGGCAAGTACTAGAAATCATTTAATTAACGAACAAATGTCTGACGCCCTGGCCTAGGACTGGAATAGAGACTGGGAATTTGGGGGGTAAACAGCGAATGAATGAACAAAAGAACAATGAAGTAGGTGATGAGAGATGAAGTGGGCAGGGCAACTTAAACCAGATGATGGAAGATGGTAAATCTTCAGGGTATCAGAAGTTTTACTGAACAATTAATTCACTTGAAAAAGTGATATTTCCATGTTTGATCTCAAATCACAATCAGAGCAAGGAAATTCTAGAAAACAGAAAATGGAAAAATAAATGAATGCTTTCTGTCTTCTGCATGGCGTTTCTAGCTTATCCAGGTAGATAGATATGTCTATTCTAAGCATTAGTCCTGGGTGTGCTTTGATTTCAGGCATCCAGACTTTTCAAAGCTGTCTTTTCTCAGGTAATTGGATTGGGCTTCTAACTTAAATAAATGGTAACACAGACACCATAAGATACAAGTCTGTTATTTTTGAGCTGCGGCTATATTTTTTGAGCTTTGCTATTTTCCTAAGTATTAATTCCATGATTAAAGAAATCTACGGTTGCTGAGATTCCCCTTAATTCAGAGTTGTCAATGTCATGTCCCTTGATGGAAGGGAATTTGATAATTAGGAAATTGTTAAAAAGGAGTATTGAGATCTTCTCTTGCAATTCAGAAAGGGTTGCTTACACACCACTCCTTTTAAATATTAAGTTCTGACAGCAGAAGCCCCCAGGCCAATTAAAAAAAAAAAACTGCTGCGAGTTTTTCAAAGGCTGCTTTGTTTTCAGCACCATCCCTGCACCAGGGACACATAATTCATCACATGAGTATAAAGGTGCTATATTCTGCTCAGTGTAGCTCAGCTTCCCCAGGCATATAGGAAACACATGTTTGAAATGGTGGATTCTCTTATAGGCTGCATTGCACACTCACCACTGTTAAGCCATGAGTTACTTATGGTGCTAAAGGAAAAGCTTGCAAGTTCTGTATCAAGGTAGCTCATGTGTCTTTCTTTCTTTCTTTCTTTCTTTCTTTCTTTCTTTTTTTTTTTAATATGGAACGCTTCACAAATTTGCATGTCATCCTTGTGCAGGGGCCATGCTAATCTTCTCTGTATCGTTCCAATTTTAGTACATGTGCTGCCGAAGCGAGCACTCATGTGTCTTTCTATAAATAGAAAATGATAATGGAAACCACAAAAATATGTGGAGACAAGCAAAATATTACCTGACTGGGAACATTTTTTGAGTTATAAGAGAAATCTTTTTGGCCTTTTCCATACAAGCCAATCAAGGCTTCAAACCAATCAAGCCTTATTCAGAAAGATTACTCTCAAGGCCTGTTTGAGTTGTTTTTGATTTCTCTCTAATAAGTTCTTCCCACAAGGTTTGTTTTTACTTGTCTTTACCAAATGCTATTACTGTTCATACAACCATATTATTAAATCATTTATTTGAATGTGGAGCACACAATTCAAGTGTTAGATCATTAATTTGAATAATGAACATAGAATTAAATTCCCCGGTAATTGGATCAGATGAGTTGCTTATTTAATCACTATATGAATAAATCACTATTTAATCATTATATGAATATCATAATTTATCATTAAATCTAAAATACATGAGAATTCTGAATGTTTTGACACCCAGTAATTAGTTCGCATCATTTTAAAAGTGCCTATGGTATATTGTCTATTCAAGTGTATTACCAATATTCTTGTGTACACAGTAGAGCAAGACTTAAGGTTGATCAGTGGTTGGGTTGGTTTATGACATCTTATATTTTCCAATCACTGTCTGAGATTAGAAATCCTCACCACATTCCCACACATTCCCGTTATTAGAGACAGTACAACACATATAAGTTCCTCATGAATATAGAGTAAGCTATGAACGAGAACAAAAGAATATTGTATAGATACAATGAGGCATCCCCAAAGAACTGCCTCTGCAGTTTCAGGTATATTCTCAGGAGCACAAGTGGGCAGCAAAGGAGAGGGGCCCCCTCATCTAGGTGCTGGCTGAAGAGCTTTTGTTTCATTTGAGGAACAAAATAGGCCCAGGATGCCCCTGTTTTTTTATGTTCCTTTGGGTTTCACTTTTCCCCATTTGAATAAAGAGAGACTACTTTCTAGCCTTTCTCCTTCCACTCTGTGCTTCCACTGTCCGATCATCAGTCATCACAATTTAAACCCTTTACCTCTTGTTTGGATTTCTACCATTTTTGTGGTAGAAATATTTCTTGAGCCTAGAGCAGCAGTCCCCAACCTTTTTGGTACCAGGGATAGATTTCATGGAAGATAGTTGTTCCATGGAGCAGCGTTATGGGTAGGTTAGTTTTGATATGCATCTCCAAGCAATTGAATGACTACGTACTAGAGTCTCTATATAGTCAAGCCTCTTTGCTAATAATAACTGTATGTGTAGCCACTTCCTAGCACCAGCATCACAGCCTCAGCTCCCCCTCAGATCATCAGGTGTTAGATTCTCCTAAGGAACACACTACCTGGACCCCTCCCATGCATTGTTCACAGTAGGTTCACACTCCTATGAGAATCTAATGTGACTGCTGATCGGACAGGAGGTGGAGCTCAGATCATGACTACAGTGATGGGGAGTGACTGTAAACAGAGGAAGGTGGTGGTTTGCCCACCACTCACCTCCTGCCCTGTGGCCTGGTTACTAACAGGCCACAGACTCGTGCTAGTCCATAGCCAGGTGTTGGGGACCACAGGCCTACAGAGTATGAAGGTTTGCCATTTGCCATTGAACTAGTTGAGAAATGGCTACAACCAATTAACATGGAAATCTAAATTCAGTGATCACACTGGTGGTGCAGCAAATTAATGGAGATTTATCTTGTGTGCACAATGGCTTGTGGGTTATTAATCCTAAAGCATTCATTGATAGCCTAAGGTACCTCAAAGGTAAATTCCTCTGTGTTTTCATTTTTTTTCTTTTGAAAATAATGCAATCAATGATCTTTAAAAAAATTTTTTCAACTTGGCTGTTCAAGGACTCTATCCCGTTTAAAGTAGTACCAAAGAAGATGAAACATTTGGGGGTATACTTAACAAAGGATTTGAAAGATTTATACAAAGATAACTTTGAAACTCTAAGAAAAGAAACAGCTGAAAATTTCAACAAATGGAAAAATATACCATGCTCATGGCTGGGAAGAATCAACATTGTTAAAATGTTGATATTACCCAAAGCAATATAGAATTTTAATGCAATCCCCATTAAAGTCCCAATGTCATATTTTAAAGATCTTGAGAAAATAATACTTCACTTTATATGGAATCAGAAAAGACCTTGAATAGCTAAGACATTACTCATGAATAAACATAAAGCAGGAGGAATCATCCTACCAGACCTCAGACTATACTTTAAATCAATAGTGCTTAAAACAGCATGGTATTGGCACAAAGACAGAGAGGTGGATGTATGGAACAGAATAGAAAGCCAACAGATAAATCCAGCTACCTACCATTACCTTATCTTTGATAAACCAATTCAAAACATTGAATGGGGAAAAGATTTTCTATTTAACAAATGGTGCTGGACAAACTGGCTGGGGACCTGTAGAAGAATGAAACTGGACCCACACCTTTCACCATTAACTAAGATAGATTCACACTGGATTAAGGACACCTTTTCTCTTTGACGCCCCTCCTTTCTCAGGCAGCTCGTGGGCCACCCTAGCATAATTTGGTCACCAAACCATATAAAGTTTTGTTGTTTTTTTTTTTTGAGACGGAGCCTCAAGCTATCCCCCTGGGTAGAGTGCCATGGCATCACAGCTCATAGCAACCTCCAACTCCTGGGCTCAAGAGAGTCTCCTGCCTCTGCCTCCCAAGCAGCTGGGACCAGAGGCACCCG
>CAUYQV010106059.1:0-28378 GCA_963574575.1 Galagoides demidoff | reverse complement strand
GGGCCCGCCAAACAACAATGATGGCTGCAACCAAAAAATGGCCAGGCGTTGTGGCGGGCGCCTGTGGTCCCAGCTACTTGGGAGGCGGAGGCAGGAGACTCGCTTGAGCCCAGGAGTTGGAGGTTGCTATGAGATGTGATGCCATGGCACTCTACCCAGGGGGATAGCTTGAGGCTCCGTATCAAAAAAAAAAAAAAAAATTTGAGGGGTGGGAAACTAGAGAACATCCAAGGAGGAGGAGAAGGGAATTTGGAAAGGGATAAGAGAAACAACTAAGAGTACAGCCACCCACTTCACTGCACAGTTCTCAGGGAAGTGTCTGACTGTTTAACTTGACTTATGCTAGGGCAATCGTGCATGACTACTTGTATATAAAGCTCCTGACAAACCACTGGTGTTGTGATTGTTGTTGCTACCTTACAGAGAAAAACCTAGGACATGTTCCTGGATCTGAACAGGTATAAGAAGCAAAAGAAATCTTCAAGAAAGCATTGTGGGCAAACTTTTAACAACAGCAGAGGAAGAGAGATTGGGACGAGTGTTGTACACATGGGTTCAATGAAAGCAAGTGGAAATGACTCATCAGCCCTTCCAGCCAAGGGAGCAAGCTGAGTGAGCATGGGACTTGCTGTGCAGTTTTTTGCTGAACATTTCCCCTCTAACCCAACAATGGATTTGTCTTTGCTAATTAGAGATTAAGAGTGTGATTCTTTGGCCAGTCACAAGTGTCATTTAAAAATTTCAGGCTGGAAATAGAGTGTGGACATTGGAAATCAAGAAAAACCGTATTACTGGTTTTTACCATATTACTGGCTCACGCCTGTAATCCTAGCACTTGAAAGGCTGAGGCGGGTGGGTTGCCTGAGCTCACAGGTTCGAGACCAGCCTGAGGAAGATCAAGAGCAAGACCCCGTCTCTAAAAATAGCTGGGTGTCGTGGGAGGCATCAGTAGTCCCAGCTACTTGGGAGGCTGAGGCAAGAGAATCGCTTAAACTCAAGAGGTTTCTATGAGCTAAGATGCCATACCCCTCTACCAAGGGTAACCAAGTAAGATTGTTTCTCAAAAAAAAAAAAAAAAAAGAAAAAAAAAAAAGAAAGAAAGAAAGGAAAGAAAAGAAAAGAAATAAACACCATAGACTAACAAAATGCTTTCCTAATTATTGAAGGAGAGAAAAAAATCTGTTCTAAGAGAACGGGTTTTATTTCTAATGCTGAGATACATAAAATGTCACCCTTGTGACACCTTGGTCTGTGCGTGTGGCTGTGGAGGAACTTGGTTCACGCAGACCTTCCACCTCCTTGTCCCTGAGTGGCTCACAAGCTAGCCGAGCTGCCCCTTCAGATTGGATTTCCTCTTGCAGGTTTCCATTGCTTGTCTGAAGTTCATCATGATTCCCTGGAGTCCTGGTGTCTGTCTATTAAGATGGCCACTTACCCAGGGTTCTGCTATCTCCCTGGGTAACGGTTACCTGCTTTCCAAGTTTCACTCATGAGAACAAACTTTTGTGTTTGAGGGAACTCCTAAGTTAAAATCATTATCTTCTTTTACAGAATTTCTCATCTCCCACAGAGTTGCAGAATGTTAGAGACAGGTGGATTTCATTGCTTATCTGGTCCAAGCCCCTCCTTTAGCAGATGGAGAAACTGAGAACTGCCCAGAAGCTCGCAGCAGAGCTGGGACTGGCTACATCTCCAGGCCCTTGGGTCTCCGCAGTCGCCCCTCCAAGCATGGATACATTTATTTCGCTCTTATACTTCTCCTATTCCTTAAAGCCTGACAATTTGTAGAAAGTAAATATGGACTGAAAGAATCATTTTTCAGTTTCGAATCTCTTAGGCACATATGAGCAAATCTGACCCAAGCTGGCAAGTCAGGAAGCATCTCTAAGAATTTGCTTCCTAAAAGAAGGGAGAGTTTTAGCCCCTTTAAATGTTTTAAAGAAACCACTAAAACATTTGTGTTTTAGGCACAAAATGCAATGGATACTTAAGGTGTTCCTTGAGTTTGCCTTGAATTTCAAGGAAAAACTGTGCTGTCTTTGAATTCTGAATTGGACAATTAATAAAAATGGCAGTGCAGAAGGCGAAGTCTAAAGTCCACTGGGAAATAAATGGTTTCCCTTTGAAGCTGGGGATCATTCCAATTGGTTGGACAATTTAGACCTTCTTTAAGATTTTATGTGTACCAGCAAAGCACCTGGAGATAACTGTCACCATGTATTTTTTGATCATTGCTTACTTGCCCTAGTATTGAAACTATTGCAGGGGAGAAAAATATGGCCTAGGAAATAGAGTTGTTTTAATAACTAAACTGGCTTTCAGATGCTCTGGCAAATGAGTATCAGTCTTCATACATAGGTACCAAGGACTGACATTGTAGTGAAGGTGACAGCTAAAGTGAGGAAGAACAAAGAAAAGTCATGATCTTGAAATAAAGTTCAGTTCATCTCATTATCCTATGTCAGTGCTACATGACATGTTGTACATTTGTGTCTACGAATGCTCCTGCCCCTCAATATTTTCATAATGTGACAAATAGCCAGAGTTTGAAGGAAGCCATGCAGTGTAAGATGACTCTCACCCGGGAAAACACCTGCTGGCCCGTGTATGGGTAATTAGGTGGATAACCCCCTCAAACAAAGACAGGATGGACACACTGAGCTCTCCAGAGCCCAGAAATGCTGGGCCCACTAGGGTAACCATTAGTCTCCTCCTGCAGATGGGTAGTATTTGCCACAGTTGCCTCCGCATCGGGATGCCCCCTGGTAGTTCTCACAACCATTAAATTAAGGCTCTTGGTGGCTATTTCTTGAAACCCTTTAAAGAGCTGTTCCCTAGTGAACAGGACAAATGTCACCTATAACAAATCAGGCAATAGGTTACTATTCCTTCTTCAATTAGATACAGACAGTCCTCTCATTCCAGGTTCATAATACATCCTGGGTGGCAGGAGACAGCCCAGGTCTCCCAAGCAAAGGGACAAATAAATATCACTCCTTGCTCATGAACTAAACTTTGAATGTGTTCATTGGATTTCAGTGTGTCAGCCAGTTACTGGTATTGTTTCTATTTTCAAGATTATTGATAGTAACTTTAAAAACAAAGCAACTTCTCTTACACAAATGAACAGCTGAGATAGGCCCAGTTGATTGTTTTCTTCCTTAGCGATAAAAAAATGAGAAAAAAAATTGCTAAGAAACAAGGATGGCCACTATTGTTTCCTCTAAGTACCACAAATTGTTGTGATAGGCGTAACTGATGTACTGGCTTCCCCACATGTGCCGCTGCACGCCTGGTGCAGTGTTAACTGCACTCTTATTCCATTTATCTAAGTGGCCAGTCCATCAGACAGGGCCCCTCTTCTCCACGCATTTAAATGGACGTGTGCGCAGCTTTGTACAGGACAGGCTTCTGATTGCTGGTACTGTTTTCTCCATTTAGAAATCAAGTCATTGGCGTTTTAAATGTAAAACACAATCTCTGTTATCGTGTAGCTCATAGCATAGGAAAGAGCATTGGGTTGGGGAACAGAAGAATTAAATTCCTGATCAGTTGCTACTAAATGAACCTTGAATGTGATTCAAATACTCCGAACCTCAGTTCCCTCATTTACAAAATGTGGGTAGAAACATTTTTGAAGATTAAACATGTGTGTGGCAATGCCTTGAGTTCTACTGAAAAATAGGGTGTTACTATTTTATTACAATAAGCACAACTGATGCTCCTAGTGATTGTGACCTTCAGGTTCCCACTTAGCAACAATGAAGTCTCAAAGCCAGTGATATTGGGGGAGTTGATAAGGAATGCTCAAAGGCAGGCCCTCAGACCTCAATATATAGTTTCCAGAGGCCACACCGGATTGGGGAAGAGGAACACGGGAAACCAGATGGGAGGCTGTTGAGGGTGATCTGGAGATGCATATGGTGGTCTAAACTAGGACAAAAGTAGATGAAATGAGAGATAGCATGGAAGATCAGATGGACAGAACCCGGTGATTAATCAGATGTGCGTATAGAGAACAAGAAAAAGGTGGGATATAGTGTGCCCTTCACTGCTACATCACTATGGACCAAATGTTTACATCCCCCCCAAATTCATATGTTGAAATCTGAATCTCCAATGTTATGGCATGAGGAAGCGGGGCCTTTGGGAGATGATCAGGTCATGAGGATGAAGCCCTCATGATTGAGATTAATGTCTTTATAAAAGAGACCCCAGAGACTCTCCTGGTCTTTTTTCCTGCCCTTTGGGAGTACAGCGAGAAGACAGCCATCTGGAAACCAGGAAGAGGACCCTTAGCAGACACTGAACCTGTTAGTGCCCCAGTCTTGGACTTCTCGGCCTACAGAACTGGGAGAGAAAAAGTTCTGTTTTCTATAAGCTACCTGATTTATGGTATTTTATTGTAGAAACTCAAACCAGACCAACGCAGTAAAAGGGTGGGGTAGAGAGTGAGTAAGCTGAATGATACACATATCAATGATCAGGAGATTTTACTAGGAGAATGCTGGCCGTGCCTCCTGATTCTAGGGTGCTTGGGGTGCGAGAAAAAGCTGCTGGCCCTCAAGAGGCTAACTGGGAAGTAAAATCCTCCAGGAGAAGCCAGGTTTTTATTTTTTATCTATTTTGTTTGGTTGTTTGTACCCTCACATTAACCTGAAACAAACAAACAATATTTGCATTTGTTAGGTAGGGTTCCTGCTGTAGTTGTGTCCTACACCCAAAAGGTGTGCCATTCACCCTTACATTGTACCCATTAAGTGGGAGCCAGATTTTTTTACCGGGAAAGGAGGTAAAAGAAATATTCAGCGAATAAGTGGAAGGTGCTTTTTGATAAGAGAACAAGGGTCCTGGGGTCAGAGTGTACGGTTTGAGACAGAGGAAGATTGAGTGGAAAAGAAATATGGGGAAACTGGATGTGTGGCCAGAGGACCTGTGTTCAGAGTGGCCAACTGGCATTCAGGGGAGTGGAATATGGTGGGTGTATCCAGCTCAAGGTTGCCAAGACAATGTACCCACCGCATCTTTGGAGGACAGTGGGCACTCAGCCATCCAAGAGACATATGTGGCTTATGAAAATTGTACTTTAAGGTCTCATTCTCAGATGGACAAAGTAACTTCTGGCTATCTAGGCTTTGACAGCTTGAGAAATCCAGTGAGAGCCTCCCTCTCACTCCAGGGAACTGCCAGCTATGTGGAGGTGAGCAGCCTGGTCTGAGGGTAAAGAAGTGAGAGAGTCAAGATCCAGTGGTCCAGGGGCAGAGGGAGTGTGAAATCCAGGTACTTGCTCAAAGCTGGCAAGAAACTTAAGTCTAAGCTACCAGGGAGTAAAAGCAAAAAGGGAAACATGATCAATTAAGGTGAGTCTGGAGAAACACATCTATTCCCAATACTAGGACCAGACAGGATATTCTCATGAGTGCTCTCAGGATGCAGGAAGGATGTGCTATGCAGGGGCTGTCATGTGTCTCATGGGCTCTTTGTCAGATCATCTTATAATGTTGGTCTTATGTCAACAAGATGACTTGTTCCTTCAGGTCATAGAAAGAAGTACTTTCTAGTAATCAGAAGTGAAAAAAGGGTTTTGTCTTGAAGCAGTGAGTTTCCTGTCAGAGGCAGCTCAAGTCCACCTGAGGGGGTTTGGCATGTAGAATGAGCTACTCTGTGTATATACCTATAATATACCACATCATATATATCATATATATCATATCATGTATATCATCACAAACAAATACATACAGACTGTTTCTTTCCTAAAACAACAGGAGAAAGAAACTTTAGCTAAAATGATAGACGCCATATCAATTCATCTTTGAAGCAAGTAGAGAATATCGTGAATAACTGAATAAATAGATTAAATACGTCAAGTGACAATCAATTAGAATAAATGAAAATGATATCATAGCTCCAGTTAAAAGGAAAATGGGATTTTCCATATTTCATCAATTCAAAGTTGTGTATTATTTTCAAATTTTAATATCTCTGAAATTAGACTGCCTCTTAAAATCAATGAAGTCTTCCAATAGCTGTCAGCACGGCAGTGGTTTGATTGAGATTGCTTATACCAATGGTTCCACAAATTTGTCTCTCTCCCCCAGCAACAGCAGCAGCACGTGGAAATCTGTTAAAACTGCAAATGTGTGGGTCCAACCCCAGACTTACTGAAGCAGAAAATCTGATTCAGCAGTCTGTGTTTTAATAAGCCCACCAGGTGATTCTGATGCACACTTCAGTTTCAGACCTCCTGGCTTGCATACTTGCATACACAAAAGCATTAAAGGCAGAGTCTACAGAACAGGTGTATTGGAGCTCTCTAGAGATACAGAACCATCTATAAAGAGATTTGTTTTAAAGTGTTGGCTCATGTAATTCTAGAGGCTGAGAAGTCCCATCATCTACCATCTAAAAGTTGGATCCCCGGGAAGGCCTGTGGCATGGTCCAAAGGAGAATGGCAGTAAAAATGCCAGTCTGACTCTGAAGACCCAGGAACCACGTGTGCTGAGGGCAAGAGAAGACTGATGTTCCAGCTCAAGCAGTCAGGCCACGGGTGCAAAGGGAAAATTCAACCTTTCTCTTCCTTTTGGTGTATTCAACCCCTCAAAGGATTGGGTGATGCCCACCACCTAGGGGAGAGCAATCTGCTTTACTCAGCACACAAAGGTAAATGCTGATATCTTCCCAAACACCCTTGAAGATACAACCAGCAATAACATTTGACCAGATATCTGGGCATCCCATGGTCCAGTCAAGTTGACCCATAAAATTAACCAGCACAATAAGAATCTATCAGGGACTTGGGAGAAAGTCTAAGGAATAATAGTAAAGTGCTCTTTTAATCTGTAACAACCAAATGATTGTGTGACGAGGGCAGGAAAGGGGATGAATCAGACATGCTTAGTCACATTTCCAAAGCTAGGCTGTCTCTACACAGTTGCAAAACCAGCCTAAGAGCCCAGAACAAATGGCTTTTAATTTATTTGTAGATGTCTTTAAGAAGTTCTGCTTCTTCCATGCACTTGATAGCATGTAGGATAATATTGTGAAGGACAATATTGTGTGGAAAAGCATAGTCAGAGCTGACTGTGAATAAGAAAGAAATCCAGAAGAGTAAGTCTCTAGAAATGAGGAACTTTTAAAAAATGTATCCACTTTTTAAAATATTTTGCTTTTCATGCATATATGTAGGTGGCAAACTATAAAAATTGATGTTTAATGGAGTCTAAATAAGCTTTTTCAGAAAGTTTAAAATAAAAAATCTAAGTGATAAAAAAGAGTTTAAAATACAAATTCTAAGTGATAAAAAACATTGTGTCAATTTAAATGGCATCCTTCTTTTTCCTGGTATATATAAACTAATGGCCCACTTCACAATCAATACCTTTCAGTTTGATGAAATACGATAATTCACAAGCCCCTGCTTGTCAGGTACTTGTCTTTGCAAAGATACACTCTGTTTTTAGAAAGGGTCCAAATTTTATCAAATGATAGTAGCCTCCTGATACGATCAGCACCAGGGAGGAAGTGGGCAGGGTCAAGGACTGAGAGATGAAAATTCTAGGAGAAGCCAAACAAATTTCCCAGGTCTCCAAATGTTCCCGTCACATCGCGGGACGCCAGCAGTAGGTGCAGGGTATGGGCTGAGAGTACCTGTTGTGGATTCTAATTAACCTCCCTTCAAATCCTGGCCCTGTCATTAGTTAGCTATGGGGCTTTGGACAAATCATTGAACCTCCCTAAGACCTAATTTAGCCTCCTATAAAATGGAGAAAACGTTCATAGATTACTGCATGGACTGAGGTATGTAATTCATATCCTCAAAGTGCTTACAGAAGGCCTGGAGCATAATAAATACTCAGGGATTGGGAGCTAATATAATAATTGCCTGCAGTCTGCACTGGAAACACCCTTGTACTTTTTAGGGCAGCTGCCCACGGGTGCTTTCTCAAAAGAACAACAGAACAGCCCTTGGGGACTGGCTTAACTGCTTGAACCTGCACAGGAAGGGTCAACCCTGCTTTTGTTCTGATAAATGAAACTCTGCTCTTGGAGGAAAAATTTGAAAACCATTAAAAAAATCTCCAGAAAGGAAGTCAATTAAAGGGTTTTTCTAATCACATTATCAAAATGAAAATACTTTTTCATTAGGGAAAAGCATTCCAGAGGTTATAATTCTTGCTGATGGTGAGGATCTTTGAAGAAGATGGTTGGTGGGAAGAGACAAACATATTTCAAACAACCCATCCATCCTTGATCGAATCAACAAGGAAACTCTTTTTCTTCCCTGAACCAGCGTCTAGAACATCACAAAAAACTTGCTCCTCAGAGATCCTCTTCCCTGGTAATTAATTTAGGCACAGAAAGATAAAGTAACTGTCTAGAAGGAGGGATGTCACAGAGGTTGAGGATTTATTCATTTTCTCTGCGAATGTTGAACGCTGTCGTGAGGTTAGGAAATCAGAGTTGTGAGCTCAGATCTAAAAAACAAGGAGCACACGTCCTTTGATCCAAACAATATCTGCCTCTTGATCTTCTGCTTCCCTCACAGATCTAACAGAATCTCTGAACTATAATTTGAAGTCCATGAAGTCTAAAAGAAATGTGCTTAAATAAGATATATGCACACATGATACATAGATAGATCGATAGATAGATATTGATTGACTGATAGATGTACTCACTGGTCCTCTTTGTGAGTGTTACCAGGTTTGTAGATTATCTGGGATGAATTTTATTTCAATCCCAATGTCCCCTGATCCTGACTGAACCATTTCCTGTCTGGTGTCCTCATTCTCCTTTGCGTAACAATGAATAATAAATGTTACCAAAATATATTTTCACTATAAATTTATTTTTTATTAAATCATAACTGTGTACATGAATGCATTTATGGGGTACAATGTGCTGATTTTATATACAATTTGGAATGCTCTATTCCCCAGAATGTTAATGTGTTCCAAAGTCACATACAGACCAATGTTGGAGAGAGATAACGTTTTGGAATTAATGGCACTACTGAAGATGAAGCTGTTATACTGTGTTACAGTGATTTTAAAGAGGGAAGTTAGTTTGTCAATCCACGGTGAGATTTGGATGTGTCTATAGAGTCCATGGGCCCAAGATCTCATCTCAGTTTGTCAAGTTCAGAAACTTGTTTTACATTTTTCTATCAGGAATCACTATGTCTTCAATGTCTGACTCATATTAACCAAACTCACAAGTAGCTGATTTACAAACCAGAATTGCTTTTAATGTGAGACATACTCTCGGTAACCAGAGCCCTTATGCCATTTCCCCACACTATCCCTATTTTCTGTATTAGGGTATTTGGAATAACAGAATAATTAACCAGAAGATCGTTTCTCTGTTTTGGAATCAGAGCAAAGATCATCAGACGACCTCAAGGCATTTTGCATCTTTTTAATCCCTGCATTGTCTTGTCCAATGTTAATAATTTCCTATTAAATTAAAGTTGTTATATTTTATTCAAGGTAGAGTCTAAGAACACCTTCTATTGATCAGAACACACAATACCTCTCTTTTGATATTCTTCTCTGAGTGCTTTTTTCCCCCCTAACTTCAGTGTCAAAATGTTACCTTTTCCCAACTTTGCCTCAAATTTTGGTTCAGATATACTGTGATGGTCAATTGTGTATGTCAACTTGACTGGGCTAAGGGAAGCTCAGTTTGCGGGTGTATCTGGGAGGGCATTTGCAGAAAAGATGATGAGCATTTCAGTCAATAGACAGGGCAAAGAAGTTTGCTCTCACCAAGGCACCATCCAATACATTAGGGCATAACAGATGAAAATTCATGTTTCCTTTTCTTGAGTCAGAACTCCCACCTCCTCCTGTCCTCAGACACAGAACTCTTGGTTCTCCAGCCTGCACATGCCTAGACTTACACGGGGGGCCCAGCTCTGCCTTCCTAACTCCTCTCCTCCCCCTCCTTGGTTCTTAGGCTTTCCAACTGGAACTGAATTACACTGCTGACCTTTCTGGTTCTTCAGCTTGCACATGGCCTATAATAGGATTTCTTCGTCTCCATAATCACATGAAACAACTCCCATAATAAATTTCCTTATATATATGCATAGGTGCATATATATCTATCTCCTGTTTCTCTGTAGAGCCCTGACACACACATACACACACACACACACACACACACAAAATGACATCCTGACTATAGACTATACAGAATATTAGAACCAGATCTTTTCTTGTTGAAAGAGACTTATTTTAAAGATCTCTGGGTCCAACTTCTCATATTATGCTTTTCTTCTCTGTGTCATGTCAGCGTTCGGGGACACTTAGAGATTATTTATTTATGCACAGTTATGGGAAAACATCATTATGATTTAATATTTCTGCTATACAGAAAACCCAACAAAGACATAAACTCGCTACGAAATTAATTGCATTTTTCAAATCATATCCTTACTGTGACGTTTCAGTCGCTTCAGTTAAATGAGAGAGGAATCACAGTGTCTTTCCAACTATCCATCTTAACACGGTTTCCCACTTTTGGCAGATTTTCTAAAATGAAACTTGTCCTCCTGCCAATATTTTCTTCCTGAAATTAACTGCTTTTGATGAGAAGGGCAGCACCCATGTTTAAACCAGCACTGACCTTCATCAGTCAGGTAGTCTGGTCAACACTGGGGTCCCT
This sequence comes from Galagoides demidoff, assembly GCA_963574575.1. Taxonomy (NCBI): domain Eukaryota; kingdom Metazoa; phylum Chordata; class Mammalia; order Primates; family Galagidae; genus Galagoides; species Galagoides demidoff. The sequence goes on along the minus strand of CAUYQV010106059.1, from coordinate 17,706 downwards.
GAGGGAAGTTTGGATTAAGGTTAAACAACACAGGCAAGTGGGAGAAGAGTCTTGTAACCAGCAAGGAGCTGGACTGATCACTTGCAAGCAGCCCCGTCCTCGAGCTCCGTGCCTGAAGGCTCACCTAAGAAACCTTAAGAATGGAGCAGAGCAGGGCAAGGAAAAAGTACTTAGATGCCGGGAATATGGATTATTTAGAAGCACTTTGATTTCTTAGATTGACATTCTGTTACAGAAGACAGAGCAAATGCAGATGAAAAGGCAGATGAAAGTATCAAAATCAGAAACCTGCTCAGTGGGACAGAAAAGAAGGCGGAAGGTTTTAGGGTAGGGGAATAGAGCTCACTTGCTTGCGCTCTCTTTTCTCTCAGGTTCCAACTAAAAAAGGCATTTTGAAGAGTCAAAAAGAAGATTCAGCCATAGCTATCACATATCGGACTGTTTGGCATATTAACATGCTACGAGGGAAATGTAAGTTACACGAAATAGACAGGTTGACTAACATTTAAGAGTGTGTTTCAGCTTCACATATACATACTGGGCGACTGTTATTATCATGAACTGTACTAAGTATTGCAGATACGAAATAAATATAGCTGAATTCCTTTCCTTAAGGAGGAGATGAGCAGCCTAGTAGGGGAGGAACAGATTAAACGGTGATGGAATTGAAAATAGGAAAGAATAGGATCAAGATAAAAGAGATATGCAAGGCGGCACCTGTGGCTCAAAGGAGTAGGGCACCGGCCCCCTATACCGGAGGTAGCGGGTTCAAACCCAGCCCTGGCTAAAAACTGCAAAAAAAAAAAAAAAAAAAAAAAGAGAGTGAGATATACAAACACAGATTATGCTTGACTTAGTAGGATAAGATCTGGGAAAGGGGTTTATGGAAGATGCATTGCTCTCTCCTCCATCTTGTTTTGTTAAATAGACTTTATATTTTAGAATAATTTTTGATTTGTAGGAAAAAAGGCAAAGATAGTACAAAGAGCTCCTGTATGTCCTATAGCCAGTTTCTCCTACCTTTAATATCTTATGCTAGAATAGTATATTTCTTACAATTAATAAACTAATATTGATGCATTATCATTATACAGAGTTCATAATCTAGTCAGGTTTTCTTGGTTTTTAACCTAACGTTCTCTTTGCCGTCTGGGATCACAGGTAGGATACCACATTCCTCGTCCTGTTTCCTAAGGCTCCTCGTGCATCTTATAGTTTCAGATTTTTCTTGCTTTTATTCACCTTGAAAGTATTCAGGTGTACTAGGGAAATGTTTTATAAAGAGCCCTTTACCAGATCCTGTCTGATATTTCCCTTCTGATTCAACTGGGGTTATAGGATTTGGGGAGAAAGGGGAAAGTACCATGTTCATCATGGCATATCAAGGGCCCCTGCCATCAACAGGACTCCTTACTGGTAATGCTGACCTTGGTCACCTGGCCAAAGTACTGTTTGTGAGGTTTCTTCCCTATAAAGTTGACTCCCAACACTGGACCCCTTCCCATGCTGTCCTTTTTTGGAAGGAAGTCACTGTTCACAGCCCACATACAAGGAGTTGAGAGTGGGGAGTTATGCCCCCTGTCCTGAAGGGAGAAATAGTTATAGATATTATTCAGAATTCTTCTGCACAGAACTGTCTTCTCGCTCATTTCTTTCTTTATTCAATCACTTATTTAGATAAGTATGAAGTCAAGGGTATTCATTTCATACTTGAGTTTTATTCCAATATTACTTTACTTTATGACTTGAATTGTTTCAGCTTTGGTCAGTTGGCTCCCATTTCTCCTGGGCATACCAGCATCATTGTGGGTCTTTTCTTTTCTTTTCTTTTCTTTTTTTTTTTTGGCCATCTTTTCTTTTTTTTTCCTCTCCGTTCCTCTTTTTCTTCTTTTAACTTTCTGACACTCCAAGATGCTCCAGGCTCAGTTTCATCATTTCCTGCCCTTTCTCCATCTTTCAAAAGGTGAGCATATCAAGTTCTGCTATAAGGCTTGTTTTAATTTATTACAGCATGAGTGATACCTCAGGGAATAATTCAAGCATGACACCAATTTGGCATTTGCTTATGAACAAGAAACACTGGAGAACACAGAAAACTGCACCCTACTGAAATGAGCTGCATAAAAATAACAACACAGCATGTGTACACACCAACACGTCTGACAACGACCTTGGCTCACTGTGGGTACGAGGAGCCCCACCCATCCATATCTGTTCCTGCAACTTTCCATGTGACTGCGGATAGCCCTCCTTCCACACTTCACAACCACCCACAGGCTGCTGCCCACAAGATTCAGGCATTGTTCAAGACAAAATGTCATATTTATTGTAGCATTCGTGCTTTCTTTGAGCAGTTTAAAACATGTCAGACTGTGCTACTGTTTTTATTAGGGTCCTATTTTAATTTTACATTTTTTGAGTGGCATGCCTCTAACAGCATTAAGTGGGGTCATTGTGCCACCGTGCATAGCATAGTGATTTTTAGGGAGACATATGTTACAAAATAATAGAACTGTCTGTAAGAGTAACTGAAAAGAAGAGAGGAGTGTCTGGGGCAGAGATAGCATGGAGCTACAAAACAATGATATGCCTGGAATGCTTTACCTCATCTTGTGTTATCAGAATATAAAAGGTGTTGGTGAGTTGTGGCCAATGGGATGAACAGAAGCAAAAGCAAGGGCAAACATTTGCTAAAATAAATTTGGACAATGATCCTACTACTATAAAAACTTCATGAAAAAGTTAGGAGAATTATACTGACATGTACGAATCTGTGTTTTATGTGTACTTCTCTCTTCAGGACACACAAAGAGGACAGACAGGGGAAGGATAGGATACAGGCAGGAAGGCCAGGAGGTTTTGGTCATATCCTTAAGGCCCTCAAGATGATAGCAATATTGATAATGAATTGAAATTAAAAGATTAATGGCCTATTTCTATTTAGAAAATACAATTGATCAATCTGATCAATTTTTGAACATAGTCACTGGGGCACTAATACTAGCCCTTGGATAATAAGGTGCAAAGCTAGACCTCAAATGCATGTGTTCAAACAAAAATTAAAAAGTTAGCTTAATGGAGGGAGGGTGATTGATGGGATCACGCCTATGGTTCATCCTATAAGTGTACATGTGAATCTTTCTAAATGTAGAATATAAATATCTTAACACAATAACTAAGAAAATGACATGAAGGCTATGTTAACCAGTTTGATGAAAATATTTCAGATTGTAACAGACCAGCACACTGTACCCCATGACTGCATTAATGTACATAGCTATGATTTAATGAAAAAAATTAGCTTAAAATTCTAGGACTCTTCAAGAGATCAATGGCTTTAAAAAGTTATAGTGGAACAGGGCTAGAGAGAGAGAGGACAATTTTATTAGAAGAATTTCTTCAGAGAAAACTGAACTGCAAGTCATACTTCCCCTACCTCCAGCTCAGTGGTGGGTATATATGTGCATGTGTGTGTGTGTGTGTAAGGGGTTGGGGAGAAGTTCTTTCCTCTTTTACCCAGTGAAGATTTCACGGGAAACTTGAGGAAATCTGAAATGTCTTCTGTGCAGTTGGAAGGACTTACTGAACATACTTTTTAGACATTCATATATAATTCTCGGTCCAGATGACATATAAATGTTTGCCAAAGAGGCTGAAGAATGCTTGATATCAAACCAAAAAAAAAACCATTATAGTTAATAAAAACTTACTGTATCTTTAAAATAACTAAAAGAATGGAGCCGGAACATTCCTAATACAAAGAAATGATAAATGCTTGCGGTCGTAGATACCCCAATTACCCTGATTTGATCATTATATATTACATGCTTGTATTGAAACACCACATGTGCCCCATAAATATGTACAACTGTTATGTATCTGTAATAATTAAGAGTAAAAAAAAGTTAGAAAGAGTTTCTCCATGACATCTAGGCTTTTTCATTCAGGAAGTCCGTGGTTCAGTAAATGTCCCTACTATGTACAGTTAAGTCTCCGTATTTTTGAGGATCTCCATATTTTGATGATCCATAAGGTCCCACAGCAGAACACATTCTATTTTATTAGGTTAGAAGCTACCTCCCTCCACCAGCATTTCCTGAGAGCCCCCCCCCCGACAGCCTCTCCTTCTTTTCCCCTTTCTAAGGCAAGTTACAACTTCTTCCTCAGCGACTCATGTCACCAAAGCACCTGAAAACTTCCCTTATCAAAATTCATATCATGTTGTATTATAATTGTCTGTTTTCTCGTCTGCCTTTTCTACCAGCCTGGGCGTTCCTTGAGGGCAAAGAGCATGTCTTGTTCATGGATATATCATAGCATGGTGCCTGATATAGAGTAAGTACTTAATCAATATTTATTTAAATCAAATATTGCTTAATTAGCTAATTCATGGTCAAATGAGGTATAATTAGGTGTAGTCACCGTCTCACCCCTGCCAAGGTCTCCCAAATTAACTATGATGCAACCCAAGGGGGAAGTGACCAAGGCAATAGGGACCAAGCAGCACAAATCTACTGCTTTCCCTGAAAGCTAGGCGGCAGCTCACTAGACCCCTCCTCATAGTTGGCATATCGACAGATGATGGATCGGCATACTTCATATGCCGTTGAAAGTCACACGAAAGCCTCTTTCCCCTTAGCTGCTCCTATATATCTGAAGTGAAGTTGGATAAAGCAACTTCGGTCTGTGCCTTTGAGCGGCTTTAATTGATGTGGATCACTGACCGATTGATGTGGATGCAGCAATCAGTATCAATTGGAAGGCCGCTGAGGTAAGAGGATCAGCCATCCTGCAGTCTGGTGTGCCAGCCCCATAGAGCTAGAGCCTAGGAAATTGATCTTTGCTGCTTCAAATGATCAAAACTGCAACCTATTCAAGATGCAATGGTTTCAAAGGCTCCCAAATGCTGATGCCGGACGCTGCTAAAAGGGGAATAATGAGCACAGCGCCATTAAAGTTGGAGTCAATTAGCAGAGTCAGGAGACTGACATTGTGTGTTTCTAAGTATAATTTGAATCCTTTGTATCTAAAATAAAACCTTAGTGATTTTCCTGTAGGATGTTCATCCTCAGAGGAGCCATACTGTGGAGAGGTAGAGTGGTGTGTGGGGTGACATAAGCAGGACCATGAAGTTTTTGACCCCACAGGTCTTAAGTCATCCCTCAACTTCACCAGTAAAACATCCAAGCTGAGGTTGCTTTCCCTGGGTAGGCTTTCCTGAGATATATTTGAAGAATATTGTTTTCAAAGGGAATAAATAATATATTATTTGAGAAAAAAGTTCACATGGCCAAGTAAAGGCATGAAACCATATATTAGATGAAGAAGCGTCTTGATGTCCAGACTTTTCAGAATTAACATGTATTCTGCATATTATGTATGTGTATTAAGAATTTCTAAGAGAAGACTAGTGTTACCCAATCATCTCACCAATGAAAATGTTATCTTGATGCATCTAGTGGATCTTATTCTGAGAAATGTACTTTTGGAAATACAGTCTCAGAGAAATACTCCAGGATGGCTTCAAATGGGTCCCCAAATCCTTACTGTAAAGGAGTTTGCTTGGTGATTTTTCTCCACATTCCCACATATTTTATAGTTTAATAAAAATGTGAATTTATTTTCTTAAATTCATTTTTCATTTTAGAATAGCTTTAGATCTTCAAAAACAAAAGCAGCACAGATTCCCTGTTGTTAATATCTTACTCTTGTCATTATACATTTGTCACAACTAAGAAACCAACATTGATCTGTGACTACCAATTAAACTCCACCCATTATTTAGATTTCACTAGTTCTTTCTTAATTGCCCTTTTCCTGTATGTCATCCACGATGCCACTTTGCATCCAGCCATCATGTCTCTTGAGCTTCCTCTGCTCTGTTAGAGTCTCTCAGAATTCCCTTGTTTTGATGGCATAGGTCGTTTTTAGTAAGGTTCTTTTTAAAGAAGAGATCAGGGAAACACAGTGAAACTTCAGATCTGGTGGAATAAAAAGGAATGAAGGAAATTTGAAAGAGTAAGAAAATGGAAGAACATAAAAAGACAGTAGAAAACGTTTAGTGACTCACCAAAGTTATAAGATCAACCCTGCCCATAAACTAATTTTGTAGAGTATATATGTAGAAAAAAGGGGGAGGCGAACCACATTTTTAAAATGTATATCAATCATATGTATAAAATCATATCATTTTCCTAAAATGCTGCCTGATGTAGTTAAAAAGAAAAAAAAAGAAGGCAAATATCAAACCAAAAGATAAAAATCTAATAAAATTTAGGAGTAAGAAAGACAAAAGTAGCTCAAGATGAACGGAGGGGAAGAGTTTGAAGGTTTCAGGTGTCAAAATATTTTTCCATTAAGATGACAGCCCTTTGACTCTAGTTAATAGCTTTTGAAGTACAAGCTTTGATTCCCTTTCTCATTGCCCTGGGAAAGGGATAGTTTTCAAAGTGGGAAACAGGACAATTCTTAGAAGGATTGGCTCCTTGCTTTCTGGGCTTGGGTTGAGGAAGAGAAAACAATGTCTCCTAATGATTATTTTTCCTTTCCCCAAACAAAGAAGATACACTTTCCCTTCTGTTGTACTGACTGGACTAAACAGACTCTGGGAAACTAGTGTGTAAACAAGACTAGAGAGATGTGGTTATATACTGGGCTTATCATAATCACTGGCTGCCATAGCCATGGTGAGCAGCATGACCAGAGAGATCACTACCTCCTGGCCAGTGGCCAGGTACTGTTTCTCAGGGTGTGTGACAGACTGAGATATGGTGTAGATGAGATGGCAGGTATTATTAGGGGCTCTGACAGGGTACAAGCTCAGCTGCTGCAATAAGGACTAAAAATACAGTGATTATTTTCAACACCAGATGCAAGGCAGCTATCCAAGTTCTTCCTATTTCTCAGTTAACGGGAAGAGGACAAAAGGCTAAGTGAGTAACCAAGTATATTATGGGCAAGACCTGAAAGGGGAACACATCATATCTTCCCAAGTGCCACCAGCCAAAACATAGCGACCTGGCCATTTCTAATAGCCAGGGATACTGGGAAATGTAGTCCTCAGTTAGATAGACATACGCCCAGGTAATAATCTATTACTGGGGCAGAAAGCAAGAATAGATACTGTGAAACAAGTTGTCCATCTACCATTTGTCCACTGGGAGACTGGAGACCAGTTTGTCCATTCTCCGTTCTCCTTTTGTTAATTCTCATCTTCCAGCTGCCATTGCAATTAATAGATACTATGTGGTACAGTTCTAGGCCATGAGAACGAGAGCAAAGTCTGCTGGGGGTTTCACTATTGCTTTACTATTAAATCAGGATAGATTCAGTTAGTGCCGCCCTTCCTAATTCTTCTTGCCTAGAATGAGATGGTTGGAGCTTCTGCTGCTAATCTGTGCCCATGAGAAAAATTCAAAAGAATCTGCAAACAATCGTTGGACATCAATATGCCACTGTACCAATAGAAACAGCTGCTACCCATGGACTTCTGGCATTCAGAAAAAAATACACCTTCTCTCCCTTTTAAGATTTTGTTGGTTAGGTTTTCCATCACTCGTAGCTGATTGCATTCCATAGCTGATTGATACAGAGGATAAGTGACCAGAAAAAGAGAAATCTTGAGAGCAGACAAGCAAACAACTCAGCCTGAGAGAGGGTCGCATAAGAAAGTCTCCCTGACACAGTATGATTTATGCACAGAGAAGGCAAATTCAAAGAACAAAAAGAACAGAGAAGAAACATAATCTAACAGCTGCAGTGGAACAGATCTCAGAGTTATTTACAGCTGGAGAAAGAGAAATAAAGACCCCAAAGTGTAGCGGTGGGGTGTTATGAAAATGCAGCTAGGATCTGTTAATCTCTTAAGACACACTTATGAAAGTGAAGAAGTAAATAGAAGAAAACAGCGCCTTTCTATGCCAAGGAACAGAATCAGAACCACATATGTGGCTGGAGAATTAGGAACATCACTTCCTAGTGAGAAGGTATTGGTGAACGATAAGTATCATGCAAGAATCATGAACCACAGAATGAAGCGTACCTTAACTTAATTATTTACTGTAATAATCTAGGAAACCTTGCTTAATGTTTACACTTGGTGGTTCTGAGTTTCTTCTGAATAATATGTTTGCTTCTAAAATCACCTTTTAAAACTTTATTCAGGTAGGATCTGTCATAGCCCTATAGTATAATAAAGTGTAGATTTAGGCAGAAGTTCTGATTTAGGCCTTAGAATACTTGAGATGGAATCCTGGCTTTGTTACCAACTCTTTATATAGGATACTGGGCAGCCTGCTAACCTTTCTGTGCTTCAGTTTCTTTGTCAGAAGACAGTGAAATCACCTGGAAGTGTTGGACGCTGGGATAACAGGCTGCATGTTAAGTCACCAGAACACAGGGAGTGCTTCATGAGCATCACCGTCGGTATTGTTGTAGAAAAACCTATCATCCAAATCAACAGTTCAACTCAATTACGTTGCGTGGGTTCCAAGCATGGGAAGCAATACTCTGAAGTTCTAAAAGCACACACAACCCAGCGAATCCCTCGAGCCATTCCCTTCTGGAAGTATTTGGCAGTGGAGGTCCAGAAGAGCTCCAGGGCATGGATGCCACCGCTACATGGAGGGTTCATCTCTTTCTCTGATCCTCCGGATTGGGGATTTGACCTCTGCTTTCCCAGGACTGATGTTGTCATGCTCGTCTAGCCTTTGTCTTATATAGATCCAATGCTTTTAGGGACTTTTAGGATAGTTTTTCTTAACAACTGAAAAAAAAAATCTTTCTCTCTTTAGTTGTCAGGAAATAATTATTTTTTTCTTACCTAAAAAAGAAGCTCTGAAACTTTCTTGTGAATTTTGTTCCCATTTCTAGAAAGGGAGCCAAGATGATGACCAGGTAAGGCAGATTATGTTAAGTCCAGTCAGAGGTACAATTGGTACAATTGGTTCAAATGTGTCTCTTGGTCCCTACCCAGTGAGAGTTAAATAGCCTGGTGATGCCATTAGTCCCCCCACCCCCCAAACAGACAAAAACCAATTAGAATAAACACAGGTCTCATAACTTTTTTTTTTTTTTGAGACAGAGTCTCACTTTGTTGCCCTCGGTAGAGTGCTGTGGCATCACAGCTCACAACAACCTCAAACTCTTGAGCTTAAGCGATTCTCTTCCCTCAGCCTCCCAAGTAGCTGGGACTACAGGTGCCCGCCACAATGCCTGGTTGTTTTTATTTTTTGATTGTAGTTGTCATTGGTGTTCGGCAGGCCCGGGCTGGATTCGAACCCGCCAGCTCCAGTGTATGTGGCTGGCACCCTAGTTTCTGAGCTATAGGCACCGAGCCACCTTCACACCTCCTTATTTATACCTCAGTAACCTTGGTCTGTCATGCCATTGCCATGAAATGGCCCATGTTGTGTAAAGTTAGACAAAATTCTCTGGAGAATCCAATTACATGAGAACAACAAATGTTCTATTAAATGCAAAACATTCAACAAAATCTATAATTGTGACAAGCATATCGTTCTGTCCTACAATTATAATTCTTTGAAAGCAACCAAAAAAAAAAATTTATGTTACTGAATACCCCAAACCCTTCAACACATGACATCCCTGAAAATCTGTTCACTGCTCCCCAAATGACTCATTGATTTTTCTTGTCCAGCAAGCACCATTATAATAAAATTATTCACAAATTTTCTTTGACTCTCTGTTCTCCTGTGCTCAATATTTTCTTGCAAACCAATGAAATGATGTTCTTTGAGAACCCTTGGTACTTCTATGTCAAGAAGACATGTAATGCATAAGAAAAATGCAAAATTTTGGCTACATCAGATTACGTTAGTAATCTGCCTTTTTAAAAAGAACTCCCAAAACAAAAAATTTTAAAATATATATATGTGTACTTTAAATATATATGCCTTATAAATGGAAGGTTACTTAGAAAGCTTATATATTATAAACTATTTTAAAGAATGATCATTAACAATAATTTGCAAAGCACTGCAGCTGCTCCCTAACTCAATCAACAATGAACAGTAGGAAAACCAATTCAGCACAGCCAGCCAGGCTATGGAGTGTCAGCTCTACACTGCAGAGCATGGTGGCTGGGACCCAGCTTCAGAGTCACAGAGAACTGTGACTGGGGCTAGATTTTTGGCAACTTAGATATCTCAAGTAAAAACTGCAGTCCCTGCCTCAGAAGGTAATAGGCAGGAGTAAATGCGTGGGTCTACGTGTGCAGCCCAGTGCTGGGATACTATGAGCATTTGAGAAATGGTGATGTGGGCATGGTTACTAGGTAGAGTCACACTGGGGCCTGGATAGAAGGCATGCACTCAGGGTCCTCATCTACTCGAAGGGTGACATCCCACCAGCTGCTACTATTGGTCAGGGATCATTCCTGGAAGGATGGGAGCAGTCCCACACCCATGATTGCCTTCGCCTTCCCTCCAGGAGTAAGGAGGGGTAAGGAGGGCAGAGAGAACACATCTGCCTGGAGAAAGACACCTGACATGGTGAATTTATGCTCTGGAGCGAAGTTCTAGAACTCAAGCAGCTATGGTTCATGGGAACAACACCAGATTTCTAACCAGAAGCTGAAAATGTAAGCTCTACAAGGGCAGGACTTTGTTGGTCTTATTCCAGCATTCCCTAAAACAGAGCCTGGTGTGTAGAAGGTACTCCAGACACACTTTTGTATTGAACAGATGGATCAATCACACCATCACCCTGGCTCTATAAGCTATGTGATCTTGGACAAGTTATTTTTCGCTTCTCTGAACTTCTATGATTTATATATATAATATAAATTTTTATTCCTATTATATATTACATATACATAATAGGAATAAATTTTGTTATATATTTTATATAATAATATATATTATACATAATGGGAATGAAATAGGAATAAATATGCTATATACATAACAGAAATAAAAATAATTGATCCTTCAGAGGACTACTCAAGCCCAAAGAGAAGTAGCATTTTCTTGAAAATGCTGTTTGTCAGGAAGACTAGGATAACAATTTACATCACTAACACAAGCAGGAGTCCTCAAACTTTTTAAACAGGGGGCCAGTTCACTGTCCCTCAGACAGTTGGAGGGATGGACTGTGGGCCCCTGGACCAGTCTGCTGCTAAGCAGGACAGGCAGTGGTGGCAAAAACACCCAGCGGGCCAGATAAATGTCCTTGGCGGGCTATATATGGCACGTGGGCCATAGTTTGAGGACGCCTGAAAAGAGAAGGATTGCAGTGGGGTCACACAAGTGGTAAAGTCTGTAGTGATCCTCAGTCCCTCAGAGGCTCTCTCTAGCAACTGAGAAGACCCTCAGAAGCCACAGAGGAGTGTAAGGCAGGGTGACAGGCTTGCTCCCTGCAGAGAGTTGCTGCTATGGACTGAAGCCCTAACCTCCCATGTGACTCTGCACATGGAGACTGGCCTATCAGGAGGTCACTAAGGATAAATGAGGTTATCAGGGTGGAGCCCTAATCTGATAGGATTGAAGGTCTGAGAAGAAGAAGAGACATCTTCCTCTGTCCCTTGTGCATGAAAAAGAAGTCATTAAAGACACAGCAAGAAGGTGACCGTCTACAAGACAAAAAGAAGGTCCTCACCACAAGTAACCCAACCATGCTGGCTCTCTGACCTCAGACTTCCAGCCTCCAGAACTGTAGGAAAATACATTTCAGTGGAATTTTGTTAGCACCATGCTAATACAAATGCTTGTACCAAAAAAGTGGGGTGCAGCTGTAACAAATACCTAACCATGTAAAAAGTGGGGTGCTGCTGTAACAAATACCTACACATGTGAAAATAGCTTTGCAAGTGGGTAGTGGTAGAAGCTGGGGAAGTAGAGCGGCCACGCTAGAAAAAGCCTAGATTGCCACGAACAGAGTGTTGGCAGCAACGTGGTGTTAGAGGCCATTCTGGGGACATCTCGGATGGAACTGAGGAATAGGTTCTTGAAAACTGGAGGAAAGATGATCCTTCTTGTACAGCGGCAAAGAACTTTGTGGAGCTGTGTTCTAGTGTCTTGTGGAAGATACAACTTGCAAGCCGTGAAATTCGATATTTAACTGAGACTTCCACGGAAAATATTGTAGGTGCAACCTGGGTCTTCTGATGCTTCTAGTATAATATGAAAGGAGAGAGATGACTTGAGAAAGGAATTAAGAAGAAAAGAAAAAAATAGAACAAGGATTTGGACAATGTCCGGCCTGTCCACGTTGCAAAACATGAGAAAGTGTGTTTGAAAGAGAACACCAGGGTGTGGCTGCAGTAGCCCTGACCAAGAGATTGTGGCAAAAATGCTGGCAGTTAGGCCTGAAGGGGACAGAGATAGGTGGGACAAAATGAAGACAAGCTGTCAGACTGCTAAGGTTCTACGGGACAGAACACAGCTGGGAGGCCGCAGAGATTCTTTATCCTTCAAGAAAAATGAATTCTATCCCTGAGGGTGACTATGAGATCATGAAGTGGCAGGTGGATGGTGGGGCAGAGCCGGTTGGTTCCACCTCAGTCTTCTCTTCAGTTTCCGTGGGCCAGGATGCTGTCAGGGCCTCAGGGGTGTGGGCACGGCCAAGCCGTGCCACCCCAGTGGGCCTGGAGGGCAAAGCATTGAGCCAAAGAGCATTAGTCTCAAGAGTATAATGCTTAAGAGCGAATGGAATTTGCCTTGCTGGGTTTGGGCTTGCTTGAGACCCTCACCCCTTCCTTCTTTTCTGCTTCTTCCTTTAGGAATGGTGATGTGGACTCTATGCTTGTATTTTAGAAGCACATAATTTTCTGGTTTCCCAGGTTCACAGCTGGAGAGGCCTTTGCCCCGGGATGACTCATGCTTTAATCTCCCCCGTATCTGATTTACCTCTCTTCTTTCTCTGAAGCTCCGTTCCCCCATTCTCTCTCCCCTCCCAGGGGCCCCATCCTGAAGAGAACCCCATTCATTGACAGGTGGATGTTCTGGTTTAAAGTCCGTCTCATTTTATTGTCACTGCACATAGTACTTACAGAGCCAAGCAGGGTGACACACCAGTTTCTTCACCTGTTGTTCTTTGTCTTATTTTCCTCTGCTGTTCTTCTTTCTCGGGATCTTAAATCTCCATTTTTGTCCCCACCCCCAGATCTTCTCTGCCTGGCTTCCTTGGTCTTGGAGAGTAGAAAGAGCACAAGATTAATGTTTAGAATTTCTGGGTTCTGGCGTTGGCTTTGCTATATCCATCTACACGGGTCTAAACAAGTCTTTTCGCTGCTGAAAATGTTTTTGCACCTGCAAAAGACATTAGTATCAAATGCACTGGCCTAAAGGCTCAACTTAGATCATATAAGTAAGAACATTATATAAGTTGTAAAGCACTCTATACACTTAACTCATTCACTTACTCATTCATTCCTTCTTCTTTGATAGTTTGAAGGACCAATTACAAGAGATTATTGTTATTAGTATTCTAACTAGTCTCCACTTACTTTGGCTGATGAGAAATATGAACTCCCAGGCCAAGCATGGAGGCTCATGCCTGTAATCCTTGACCTCTGGGAGGCCAAGGCAAGTAGACCCCTTGAGCTCAGGAGTTTGAGATCATCCTGAGCAAGAGCAAGACCCTGTCTTTGCTAAATTAGCAAGACCCAGCATTGTGGTGGATGCCTATAGTCCCAACTACGCAGAAGCTTGAGGCAGGAGGATCACTTGAATCCAGGAGTTTGAGGTTGCTGTGAGCTAGGCTGATGTCATGGCACTCTAGCCCAGGAAACAAAGTGAAACTCTGACTCAAAAAAGAAAGGAAAAGAAAAGAATTGGGATCTCCTTTCTGAAATGCCCCACAAACCGTTAAGTTCAGAGTTTTAGCCAAACATCTGAGAGGTGAGAACTGAATTTGTGTCAATGAAGGAACCCACGTTTGTGGGCCTGTAGTCTTCTACAATTGTGTGGTTTCAAACTCTCTCTGATTTCATCCCAGTACGCCATATTGATGCTGGCACTACGGAAATTCAAACTTCACTGCAGGAGTACCACTAATCAATTTCTCACGCTCTTGTTACCAAGGCTTCGGGGGCCTGGGCTCTAGTGAAGTACGTGTCTGAGTAATTAATCTTCTCTGTCCTGCAGCCTTTGCATGTGAGCAGCCAATACCGAAGCCAAGAAAACAGCGTTGTAGATCAGTTGTTTAAGCGCAGCCCGGCAGCCGGATTCCAAGTGAAGTGGTGCTGATCAAGCCCTACACTCTCACCATGACCAGCACTTATCCTCCGACAAGTCAGTGGTTAATTATAACCTGGACACTAATTTAGGATTTGTTGATGAACTCTTGAAAGGTTGATTAGTTCTTAACATTGAAACATTTCTTTAATCTGGAGAAGCCCATCTATTAGGAATTCTATCCTGATCCTTTGTATATTAATTGAGTCATAAGAAAACTGCTTGAAGTTAAGTGAAGAATTCCAAACAATTAAAGCCAAGTGACGTTTTTCAATAGCAATTATTATTTTTATTATTACTGAAAACTCAGATACAAGAAATAAGAAAAATCTGGCAAAATTATTTTACGTTATAATATGAAAGCTATATTTCCACTGACAGTTTCAGACAGTCAATTTTATCCTTTTTGAATTAGAATAGAATGTAAATGAAATGATTTTACTTAAATTTGATTTTACTTAAATGATTTACTTAAATTTTTTTTCACTTCTCAACACATTTAATGTAATAATTTGACTACGTGCATGGCTGGTAACATCTTATAGTAAATGTACTAATTATGTAAAACCGTTTCATTATGACCTGAATAGGGGTGAAAGACTTTAGCTGGGGTCATTATTTGAGTTCTTGTGAAAGTTCCATTAACATTTCTTTCCTACACCAAATTTACTGCAGTCATATTTAAAAATCATGAGAGGAAAAAGGTGTCATGAGATAGAAAAACATAATATTCTCTTCAAGCGATATTTTAACAAAATCTATTCCCACATGAGTCCACTGATAAGGTTTTTGTCTATTTATTTATTTTGAGCTAATTTACTGATCATATTCTGCAGAATGATTGTCATTGAAATGGCTCTAAATTCTGGTCTTGTCTTCTGTGTATTTGTACATGTGTAAGCATGCCCATGAAAACAGAGTTTTGTTTTCTAACACCATCCCTCCATGAGTCAATGTTTATTGTACATAAAAAAATATTGAAAATATAGAGAAGCAAGAAAAAGCAAGGAAAAACAAATCATTGCACTCTCGTCAAGGCCAATTCCATGCGATTTAATCTACTAAAACTTAAAAGATAATCATAGTCGAAACCCTGCTCTTTGATCTAGGTAAAGAGGGGAAAATTTAAGACGACACAAAGAAATAAGCCTAGAAATGATTATTTCTGGCAATTTCTATTAAAAATAATGATCCAGATACAGTGAGTGCTCACTACGTGCCAGGCACTTTATGGATGTTACTTTATTTTATCTTCCCAGTCTATAATGTAGGGGACTGTAGTTTTCATCTTTTTAGAATTAAAAGTACTAACACTCAGGGAAAAAATCATTTTATCATAAGGACATTTGCACTAGAATGTTTATCACAGCTCAATTTACAACCACCAAGATGTGGAAACAAACTAAATACCTATCAACCCAGGAATAGATTAATAAACTATGGTATGTGTGTACTGTAGAATACTATTCAGCTGTAAAAGGTGGAGACTTTACATCTTGTGTATTAACCTGGATGGTGTTGAAACACATTCTTCTTAGTGAAGTATCACAAGAATGGAGAAGCAAATATCCATTGAACTCAATACTAATATGAAGCCAGTAGACAATCTAATACAGGCCCACATAGGAGAAGAACTCAGTTCAATTCAAGATGGGGGAAGGGGGAATGAAGGAGGGAAGACAGGAGAGGAGGGAGGGGGATGGGTGTGCTCCCACTTAATGGGCACAATGTAAGGGTATATGGCACATCTTCTGAGTGTGGGACAGAAACTATAACAGGAACTATTTGTTCTTCCTAACCAATGCAAACATTGTAACCCTAATAGTACCCTTACATTGACCTGAAATTAAAGAAAAATGTACTGAGGCTTATAGAGAAGTGAAAGCAATTTGTCCATTTCTAAAAAGTGGCAAGGCAGGATACAAATTCACCCTGGTCTTACAGAGACCATTTCATCTAATACTAGACCACTTGCCTCTATTCTAGTTTTAGAAATTCAAAGATTATGGCAAATTACCTCAAAATTCTATGCAAGAATTACAAAAAAGAAACTCTGTAAGATTGATACTGCTCTTAGTTGTAGTGATATGGGAAGCGTTTTTCCTGGGTAACTTTTGAGACTTTCACTTAAAATTTCAAAAAAATCAAGAAAGCTATGTTTCCTATACCCAACTGCACAACACCAAGTGACTTGGGATGACCTCAAAAAGTTTTACTTAATGGCAAAGAGATGAAGATGTTGGACTGAAATCTCCAAGCAGTGGATTCATCAGCCATTGTCTTACTGATATACCTAAAAATCTACTTCTTCATTCATGTGAAATAAAAAGTCGTACCAAGACTTCACCAGTCAAATGGAGTGTGTCTTATATCTTCTATTCTAAGATGCATCTTTTCTGTTTTATATTTCTGATATGGTGGTTTACTTTATAATCCCCTGCCCACTTTTAGTGGAGGTTTTCTCCAAAAGCATTTCTAAAGCTGCTGGTACTATTTACCAAGAAAATGCATTGTTTTGGCTCCTTATCCTCCCAAGACTTTATCCTTCATGTGAATTCTTGTGCAAAGGCAAGCCAACCCAGCCGCATCACCCAGGCCCAATCAGGAAGTGTAATCTGTGAATCTGAATAGGAAAAATGCACTAACCACCAATCTGATAATCAGAGAAAACTTTTCAATAAATGCCACAAATAAATATCTTTAACCCCAGTTCCCAAGTTAAGATACAAAAGCTGCTGCAGCAAAGTCATCTATCCCTGTGTGTCACGTCACAGAACTGATCTCCAACGTTGGGAATTGCTTGCTTTGTTAGGAGCTTTGATTATCTAAGCTACACCTACATAGCTGTTCTGTTTGGAAGATTGTATATAACAGATAACCACATGAAAATTGTGTGCTAGTATAACATTATATAATGCTCTAGGATTTCAAAATATTTGTGCCCTTGTAGTTCATTCTATACAGCAGAAACATTTCCTGCATGAGCACAGGTACTGCCACGTACAGTAGATTTTAAACTAAGGTGGCTTCCCAGTTTCTAAATAATCCCCTAGGAAACAGTTTAGTCTAGACCATTATCTTGATAGTTCATAATTAGGTTCAATAATAAAGCTTGTTTTGCTGACCCAGGTCAGATCGGCATGTCCACAGCATCTGGGTGCAGTGACCTTGCTTTGAGAGGGTATTGTTAGAAAATCCATTATTATCATCACACACACTTCAGAGAAGTGGCTGTTTTGTGAATTGATGGTGTGATGTTGCCACTTTAGATAAAAGAGTCCATGAATTATTGACTTAATGAGTTAATGTTGCTTGATTTCACAACAAAGTCTTTACAGTCCTGATGCAATTTACTGAACACGTAATCACAGTGTATGAGGGAAGGCACAGGTAAAAGGCTGTGCTGGGCATCTGAGCCACATCACCTCAGAAAAAGGCATGAAGCTCACAGAGGTGCCATTAACACTCTCTCAAAGGCATGGTGCCTTGGTCCATGTGTCTAAGGCAACTC
>CAUYQV010106055.1:0-54964 GCA_963574575.1 Galagoides demidoff | reverse complement strand
GTGCCATGGCATCACAGCTCATAGCAACCTCCAACTCCTGGGCTCAAGCGAGTCTCCCGCCTCAGCCTCCCAAGTAGCTGGGACCACAGGTGCCCGCCACAACGCCCGGCCATTTTTTGGTTGCAGCCATTATTGTTGTTTGGCGAGCCTGGGCTGGGGATTCGAACCTGCCACCTTAGGTGTACGTGGCTGGTGCCTTAGCCGATTGAGCCACAAGCGCTGAGCCAATTTTAAGATTTTTAAAAGTCATAATAGTTGTGTTATATGATATTTATTAAATGGGAGAAGATGAATGAGGCGGTAAAGTAAAACCTTTGAAATCCTTAGGGAAGGAATTTTGATACCAAGGTAATAGTGTTAAGAGAATACTTTAGTGTGAATGAAAGTTGAGATTTGTGGCAAAAGTAAATTAGGGAGTAATCATTTGCTGCATAAAGTGATTTTTGTTTGTTTGTTTGTTTTTGGGGACAGAGTCTCACCCTATTGCCCCAGGCCAGAGTGCCATGGTGTCAGCCTAGCTCAAACTCTGGGGCTCTCTGTGGCTATAGGTGCTGGCCACAACACCTAGCTAATTTTTTCTCTTTTTAGTAGAGATGGGTTCTTGCTCTTGCTCAGGCTGGTCTCAAACTCCAGAGCTCAAGGAATCTTCCCACCATACTAGGATTATAGACATGAGCCAATAAAGTGATTTTTAAGTGAAAAGATTGTTGGAAAGCATTGATATCAATAGAAAACTAACAAATTTTTAGTAATTTTATGAAGAAACATAATTTGTACAAAGCTTTTATAACAGTCTCTTTTGTAGAGATCTATAGTTGTGGTTAGATATAGGTTATAATGAGTTTTTTAAATTATCTAAGGTTTTTCTTTCTGAGGAACTAAGTTTTTAATAAAACTTGTTATCGTTTGAGCAATCCACGTTAGTTTAACCATCCCCAGTTGGTTTGATGTTATGACATGTAATGATGAGAAAGCAGAAATGTAGGAACACCCTTCTCTGAGCTCTGGAGTTGCTTAGATGAGTCTGGAAATGGGGGGATATTTACTCAGTGCTAATAGTGAGAGCACAGTTACACCTTGTCGCCTATTTTAAAGTCCTTTAAATATTGTCCTTTCAATGTAAGTATTAATCATATGCCATAGCAGATCATAACTCATGAACATTTGTGATTTTGAAAAAAATAAAGACTTAGCCCATTAACTGAGGTAAACAAACTAGTTTAATGAGTCTGGTCTGTTGGTTTTTCTCCAGCTTTGACTATCCACACAAATAAACATCTCTAGAAATTAAGCTTCCTTCCTGTGTTGGTCATTCATTCTCTTTGCCTCGGGTAATCACTGGGGATTACTGTATTTATAGTATGGTAATGGTTTTCAAAAGACAAAAACCCCTTCATATCATTACTTTAAAATGTTCTTTTGAAAGAATGTGTGCCTAGATGATATAAAGAATTCTTAAAACTGAACAATAAAAAAAACCAACAGTCCAATTAGAAAATGGGCAAAAGACATGAAGAGACATTCCACTGAAGAACAAATAAATATGCAAGTAAGCACATGAAAAGGACTTTCAACATCATTAGCCTTCAGGAAAATACAAATTAAAATTGCCATGAGATATTGCTATACACCTATCAAAATGGCTAAAATAGTGACACCAAATGCTGGTGAGGATACAGAGAAATTAGATCACTAATACATTGCTGGCAGGAATGTAGAATGATACAACCCATTATTGACACATTAAAAAAAAATAAACTAGACACATAACTATTGTATAACCCAGCGTTTGCACTTCTGGGCATTTATCGCAGAGAAAAGAAGATTTCAGTTCACACAAAAACCTGTACACATGTGTTGACTGCAGTTCTATTTATAATAGCCCCAAACTAGAAACAACCTAGATGTTCCTCAGTTCAACCATAGGTGAGTGGTTTTATAAAAGCTGTGGTGCATTTATACTACGGATTACTTAGCAATAGAAAGGAACTAACTGGACAAGTCTCTAGATTATTAAGCTGAGGAAAAAGCCAGGTACAAAGGTTACATACTGTAAGATCATTTATGTAGCATTCTTGAGATGACAAAATTATAGAAATGGAGAGCAAATCAGTGGTTGCCAGGGGCTAAGAAGGGATGAGAGACAGAAGGGAAGTGGGTATAGCTTCTTAGGGACCAAGTGAGGAGTCCTTGTAGTTATGGAAATGTTCTGTCTTGATTCAGTGTCAGTACCCTGGTTGTGATATTATTCTATAGTTTTATGAGATGTTATCAGCTGGGGAAACTGGATGGAGGGTACATGGGATGTCTCTGTATTATTTGTTACAACTGCATGTAAATCTATTGTCTCAACATTAAAAGTTTATTGGAAAAAAAAGGAGTGATCTTTCTATAGTTGCCTATATTCTCATGGGCTTGTTAATCTGAGTGTTGCTCTAGACCAGGGGTCCTCAAACTTTTTAAACAGGGGACCAGTTCACTGTCCCTCAGACCGTTGGAGGGCCGGACTATGGGCCCCAGAACAAGTCGGCTGCTAAGCAGGATAGGCAGTGGCAGCAGAAACACCCCGTGGCCAGATAAATGTCCTAGGTGGGCTACGTGTGGCCCGCAGGCCATAGTTTAAGGCCACTGCTCTAGACTTAGTTTTTCTCTCTTCTATGCATCTGGAATAGGATTTGCTTATAGGTAGAGTCATCCCTTTTAGGACATCTCTGAACCGGTGAGTAACTCAAGAGAAATTAGCCTCTGAAAACGAGTTATCAGTGGAAGCCTTAGAGGGGAGAGAAAAAAAAGACATCATTTGTCAAAACAGGGAAGAAATGCACGTGGGCGAAAATAGTCCCCTCTCCTAAAATCCTTCTGCCTTGCTGGGATTGACCTTTAAAGCAGAGTATGTGATCATTGTATGTTTTGACTCACAGGTCTTTACGGTATCCCGTATGGGAAACTTCTCTATAGCCATCCAGCAACATGTCCTCAGTGTACAGATGAATGTCCAATGCACAAGATCCATGGATGGCTCTGATCATAGCTTTGTCTCTTAGGAAAACTCGAAGTTTAGGAGCTCACTGGGGAGAGCTCACCGCCTGTATAATGGATGGTAGGGTTGCTTCTGTTGGTAGAAGATGGTTAATTTATGGCACTCATGGTATGCCAGTGCTCATTTGTTGGGTGAATAAATTGAATCATAATTTCCTGGGCATAGGGAGCTTTTTTGTAATGTGACTTGAAATTGAAAGTCATCCTTTGTTCCCTTTGTTAGTATTAAAGAGAGATTTATCCTCAGAACATTCTGCCTAGCAGAATGGACAAACAGCTTCATCAGTGAGAAGAACTCTCCACATCTGTCTCTATCTCCAAAGGCTTGGCTGAAAGTGATCAGCACCATGGAAATCAAATCCAGTCTTTTGCTATTGGAAGATTAAGTTCCTCCTAGATTGGGTGCAATCATAGTAATAATAGTAATAATTGTTAACGTCATCATTTATTGAGTGCTTTTTATGTGTTACTGTGTTAGACCGTTGGTATATATAGTTTTATTTAATCTTCATGATAACCTTGTAAGGAAGGTATCATTGTACCTTCATTTTTATATGAGGAAAGGCATTAAGTGGTTGATGTCCTAATGTAAGAGCTCCAGCTTTAGGGTCAGACCTAGATTTAAATTCTGGTTCTGCATCTTTATTTATATATATCATCCACATGACCTTGGGTGGGTCAGGTTCTTCTTTGAGGTCATAACACTGTATCTGGCACATAACAGTTATTAAATTGGAACCTTCCCTAAACTTCCTTCCTGTATTTCCTTTTCTTAGGAAAACTAGCATGTGAGAAGTGGAAAGAACTAAAACCAAACATCTGAACCAGTTTCTCTGTGTCTTTCCCAAACTCACCCAACTATTCACTTATAAATCTGGGATAATAATCTAGCTCATTAGTTCATATGAGATTTAGCTCATAAATATAATGCAGTTTGTTAAGGCTTAAAAGGTACAGAGGCTCTTGTTGTATAGCCTTGAACAAGTAATTTTGTCAGTTTGAGCCTCAAATTTCCTCATCTGTAAAATGGGGTTAGTAATAGTGCCTATCTCAAGGGTTATAATGAGAATTAAATGAGATGACGTATATGGTAGGCATGTACTTAGCTCGGTTTCTGAAATACAGTAAGTGCCAAATAAGTGCTATCCATAACTTTTGTTACTTCTTTAAAACAATTCTCCAGAATTGGTCTTTTGGACATGATGCTCCAAGTTACAGTTTATTTATGCATTTAATGTGGTGTTCTTTTGTTTTCTTTCTTCATTTTTTTTTTTTCCTGAAAATCTTTTATAGTCAGTAGGAGCCTTAACAGTCAGTAGTATCTCAGCTTTGAGGGTTAGGTTGTCCGGGAGCTCATTCCTCCACACCTGGTACTGCCTACACACAGGTATATGTCTGGCAGGGAGGAATGTAAGAGTCACCACTTAAGAAGGAGATCTGTTTTACTTACTATGAAAGATTAAGGGAAGGGAGAATGGAGAAGCCCAGGCCTTTCTGACCTGGTATTAGCCTTGTCAATGCCCCCATCTCCTGCCTTTATCATCTGTGATGAAGGAAAGCTATGTTTGCTGCCCCCATTCTGAATGGAATGACAAGACTCTAGGCAGTAGCTGCCATTGAGGATGCCTAATTATGCTGCTTAATTTTATTTAATGCTTTTGCAAGAATATTTGGATGACCTACTATCATGTGATGGGGTGATTAGAATAACTTTTATATCACATTGTGGTTTTCTCTTAAGTGTGTTTATGTTGTGCACAGATAAATTTGAAATACAGAATGTCAGCTTAGTCTATATTTAATTGTACCTACTGTTCTCATTCATTAGAATACAGTCCTCAAGAAATAACTAGATAGATATATTGGTTTTTATTGACATAATGAGAGCTTTACTGAAGCACCCTGGCACAGTGGTAGGAGAGGTTACTAGGAGTGGAGCTAATACACCCTCTGGCTTCTGGTAAACTTAGAATGACTCCCTGGTATCAAGCAATATAATTGCTATATAGATGGGAAAAGTTGAAGAGAAGTTTATTTCTGCTTCATTAGTACCCTACGGTAGCCCCGTGCCACATTTTAAAGTTCAACTCATATTTCCTTAAAAATTATACCATGGGCTCAGCACCGGTTGCGCAGTGGTTATGGTGCTGGCCACCTGCACTGGCCACATGCACCGAGGCTGGTGGGTTTGAACCTGGCCCGGGCCAGCTAAACAACAATGATAACTGCAACAAAAAAATAGCCAGGTGTGTGGTGGGCGCCTGTAGTCCCAGCTACTTGGGAGGCTGAGGCAAGAGAATCGCTGAAGCCCAAGAGTTTGAAGTTGCTGTGAGCTATGATGCCTCAGCACTCTACCGGGTGACATAGTGACACTCTGTTTCAAAAAAAAAAAAAAAGAGAATTGTACTGTGCCTGTTGCTAAGAGCTTACATGTGAAAGCAGAGAGCAAATTAAGTATTTTAAGTATAAAACGAGACACACCACAAGGAAACAAAAGTCCGAGATACCAGCAGCACCTGAGTAGATCACAGCAAAAAGGAAATCCTCAGTTTGTATGATTTTCCTTTCCTGACAAGAGAAAGATATAGCATGTACAAAGTCAGAATTTTCTTTACAGCTAATTTTACCAGGAAATTAGCGTATGGATCCCTGCATAAACAGGTTGAGTAACTCCAATATATAGTTTTATCTTTTATCTTATCTGATTTTAACAGCCCCCCTGGCACCCAGCCAGAGCCTAACTGAGGGTAACCCTCGCTCTGTTCCCTCATTGTGTTGAGGGGGCAGAGGCTGAGCAGTGGGCGGAGAAGCCTTTTGTGAAGATGCAGAAAGCACTTGCTCTTGAGGGCTCTGGCCTTTATTACCAAGCTTTGGCTCTATGCTGTTTACTTGGGTTGTTTAATGGCTAATTGATGCAGCATGTGTAAAGATACAGTTTCCTGTATGAGACAGTTATGGGTGGAAACATGGGTTGTCTCAACATGATACCAATTTCCACAGTCAATTTGGTCAATTCAGTGGGAAAAGAAATATCAGTCAATCCAGCCTGAACATTAGTCAGAGCACTTGCTGGAGGTTATTGAGGCAACTGTAGTTGGTTGACTAAATTTTCATGTTCGATAACCAGTTATTTTTGCACTTTCTGGATATAGCCTTACTCACTTCGAGAAATAAGCTTAAATACACTAAAGTGATATTTTAAAATTAGTATCTTTCTCTGAAGATTTGTAATCACAGTTTATGAGGCCTTCTAACGCACATATGTTTTGAGAGGAAATAACCATTTACCATTGATATATAGTTTGTGTGATTAACTGCTGTTTTGTGCTTTGAGTAGGAGAGTGCCCACAGTGTCCACAAAGGACCTGCAAAACTAGGGATTATAAATGTGCTTGTTAGTAATTAATTGGTAATGTTAATGATAAATCAATTGTGTTTTGAGGCTGATATTTTAAAATATCTTTATTAATATATGATTTACCACAAAATTCACCTATTTTAAATGTACAATTCAGTGATTTTTATTAAGTTTACAGAGAATATTTCTGCCAGAAGGATCATCCCCATGCCCATTTGCAATCAATCCCTGCTGCTGTCCCCAGGGGACCACTGATTTATTTTGATTCTATACATCTGCCTTTTCTATACATTTTATATAAACATGAAGTCTTTTGAATCTGGCTTCTTTCACATAGTATATGTTTTTAAGGTTCATGTATGTTGTAGCATATGTGAGTGGTCCATTCCTTTTTATTCCTGAATAGTATTCCATGATATAAATATGTTGCATATTGTCTGTCCTTTTACTACTAGAGGAACATTTGCAATTATATCAGTTTAGGACTATTATGAATAATGCTTCTATTCATAAGTAAGCCTTTTTGGGTTGGGGGGCAGAGTCTTAATTTCTTGCCCTGGTAGAGTGCTGAGGTATCACAGTTCACAGCAACCTTAAACTCGTGGGATCAAGTGATCCTCTTGCCTTAGCCTCCCAAGTAGCTGGGACAATAGGCACCCGCCACAACATCTGGCTATTTTTTAAAGATGGGGTCTGACTCTTGCTTAGGCTGATCTCAAACTCATGAGCTCAAGTACTCCACCTGCTTTCGCCTCCCAGAGTGCTAGAACTACAGGCATGAGCCACTGTGCCTGGCCATATATAAGTCTGTATGTGGTTCTTTTATTTTCACTTCTCTTGAGTAGATACGTGTACTTGAGAGTGGATTAGTATCTTTCTTAAAATATTTGTAATCACAGTTAATCAGACCATCCAATTTTAAGAAGCAATAATTATTTTACCATTGGTAGTAGTATATGATCAGTGTAATTAGTTGATGTTTCATACTTTGTTAGAAAAGGAAAGTGACCACATAGTCACCACAAAATTTATGTAGTAAGTTTAATTTTTTTTTTCTTTTTTTGAGACGGAGCCTCAAGCTATCCCCCTGGGTAGAGTGCCATGGCATCACAGCTCATAGCAACCTCCCACTCCTGGGCTCAGGCGATTCTCCTGCCTCCGCCTCCCAAGTAGCTGGGACCACAGGCTCCCGCCACAACGCCCGGCCATTTTTTGGTTGCAGCCATCATTGTTGTCTGGCGGGCCCGGGCTGGGGATTCGAACCCGCCACTTTAGGTGTATGTGGCTGGCGCCTTAGCCAATTGAGCCACAGGCGCCGAGCCAGTAAGTTTAATTTTTAAAGACACTTTGAAGCTGATTTTTATTCAGTTTCAGATTCCTATAGAAAACCACCTGCTATTATCCTCAGCACGACACAAGACCCTGTTGTAAACCCCTCTATTTTTCTCACTCCTTGATACTTTTCTAATAATCTAAGCACTTCAAATTACTGGACAAAACTGCATCATAACCCCCTATTATCTACTTGGGCTGTCACTACTGCAACTCAAAGGTTTATCAGATCATCATTAAAAAGCCCAGCTTACTGTGAAATGTCATTGAAGAAGTGGGAAAATACTGTGACAGGAGACACGTGTTGTGATTGGATAATTATTAATTCTTCTGTCATCCTAGCTCAACAGCACTTGCCATTCTGGAAGAAGCCTGCCTTCAGGTAGAGCTGGTAAATGAAAGTTGACTACTCTTAGCATTTGGGTCTCATCTAGTATGTTAGATGATCCACATCCTGACTTTCTAGGGTGGGAGTCATTGTCATTACAGAATCTACCAAACAGCAACTTGTAGTATATTTAGTGCATTCAGGTTTACAAAAGGTTTTTCCCACTCATTTGATTTGTTCAATAATTCCTTGAGCTCTGGCTCTATGCCAGCAATGCTAAGCACATAGTCTTACTTAACTTTCATAACCTTATTAATGTAGGAAGGTCAGATATCCAAGATATAATATCAAGGTGTGATTATCAACGTATCAAATACAAGATATAATGTACTGTAAGATTAGGGGTGATATTTGATCTCCCTATACTGGCAAGATTGTCAGTGGGAATTCAGGGTTGTGATAAGAATTAAATGAGACTATCTGGCCCTGAGCATGTATGTGAGTACACTGACGTGTGTATGTGCACTCAGAGAGAGTTACATGACTTGTCTATGCAAGAACTAACTGTAGGATCCTGGATTATGACTAGAAGGCCATTTTCATAGCATTGTTCTGCTATGTGTCTGTCAGAATCTGACCAACAGGAATCTATTTTGATTCCTATAAAAGCCAGTCTGCATAAAATGAATGAATTTTTTCTAAAATGAAAGAAGATAAGGAATATCTGATATTAAAAATGGTTCACTTTGCCTCAGACCTTTATCTCACTGTCTCCAACCAGGATACTGACCTGACCTCTTGGCCAAAACAGATTATCAAACCAAAAATTAGGGAACACCAAAACATGATATTTCATACTGAATGCAAAAGAAGATTAAAGTTTATTTGGTTTTTCACTAAAGGTTTACATGTAGCAGTAGAAGCTTATTTCTCATTAGTGGTATGAAAAGGACCCATAATTCCAGACTTCTACACACCTCATTTGTATTTTCTTTGAGAAGATGGCTCAGTTAAAATCAATGCCCTACTATTCATTTAAGCTCCCTTGCCTTCAATAAAACTAATTGATAAACCCTAATAATTAATGACCTGATTAAGCTAAAATGACTTACATCTGCCCTGATGATTGCCATTTATAATCAGTCACTTTAATGACTCATCTTTTCTGCGCTTTGCTTACAGAAGAACGGCTGTGATGTTTTTGAGCTGAATAAAAAGCTGTATGCCTTCAGTTGCTGTTTATTTTCCATAATTTGATGTTGCATTTAAAATAAGCATGAATATAACTTCCTCCTTAAAGTAATTGTTCTGCTATTGCCTATAGCTTGGAGTAAAGTTGAAAACTACAGTTTCCTCCCCCTGCCAAAAATCAAACATTGAGGTGTTCCTGGAGCTATTTTTAACAGTTGTAGAATTTGCATGTTTTATTTTTTTTTACTTTATTTATTTTTTTTTGAGACAGAGCCTCAAGCTGTCCCCCTGGGTAAAGTGCCGTGACATTACAGCTCACAGCAATCTCCAACTCCTTGGGCTCAAGCAAGTCTCCTGCCTCAGCCTCCCAAGTAGCTGGGACCACAGGTGCCCGCCACAACACCCGGCTATTTTTTTTTTTTGGTTGCAACCGTCATTGTTGTTTGGCGGGTCCAGGCTGAGATTCGAACCTGCCACCTTAGGTGTATGTGGCTGGCACCTTAGCCGATTGAGCTACAGGCGCTGAGCCGAATTTGCATGTTTTAAATGAAAACTCGAAGTAGTAAGTTCAGTGTCCACATACTAGGATTGTTGATACCTCAGATTTAAGGTGGAATATTTCATGCAAGATAAAACTTAAATCAAGGAAGCTATCCTTACCCCCAGCATTGCAAGCAATTCTATTTCCTTCAAATTCTGCCACAGGAATTCAGATTTAGCCTAATGAGTAAAGTCATACTTTAACTTCTATCCCATCTACTTCACTAAAATATTTGAGGTGGCATTTAAGGTGAAAACAAAAGACCACAAAAATTTTAAAATAAAGAGATGCTTAACTTCTGTTCATGAAAGAAATAACTGTTATGATATTTTCCTTTCACTAACAATAATTAGGAAATTGGCAAATATATGAAACAGTTACGTTTAAACATTAGATACCAAGCAGTGTGGGATAGTGATCGTTGAGAGAAGGGAAACAAATAAGGTGAGTCCTACAGTTCCCCAAGCTGTCTGCCTGAAAACTCAAGCAGAGCCCAGATGTCTTATTGAGCTAAAAAGAGTTTGGAGTTCAAGGAGTACACAATGGCTAGAGTTTATAGAGCAGAGTCCCAGAAAGGCAGAAGTCTGCACAGAAAGAACTCTAAAAATTGTATAGGAGTACCTTGTGGCCAAATATCAATATCAAATATGGCCAAATATCAATGTGAATTCATAGGCTGAAATCTTACAAAGCTAGACAACAAACTATTATTTAGGAAAGACATTTCTGGGGAACTGTAAGACAAACAATTCCCAAAGCTTACACAATATTGATAATTTTTTAAATTTCAACAAACCAATGCGGAGACCTATTAAATAAATCAGAGCATTCAAGGGAAACTTTAGAAGGTTCAGTTTTTAGGAGTGGAGATACTAAAATGAAATCTCTAAAATTAGCCTCTTTTATTGAGGAGAAAAGATAAAATTAAAAAATAAAATCAGCCTTAAAGGACAGCACCTGTAGCTCGTAGTGGGTAAGGTGTCAGCCACATACACTGAGGTTGGTGGGTTTGAACCTGGCCCGGGCCAACTAAAACAACAATCACAACTCTAACAACAACAAAAAAAGCCACATATTATGGCGGGCACCTATAGTCCCAGCTACGTGGAAGGCTGAGGCAAGAGAATTGCTTAAACCCAGGAGTTTGTGGTTGCTGTGAGCTGTGATGCCACAACACTCTACCCAGGGCGATAGCTTGAGACTCTGTCTCAAAAATAAATAAGTACATAAATCTTAAAATGATTCAGATGTCTGTAAGTTACTTAAACTACTTACTGGTGTTGAGTTCAACACTCTTATAAAGGATTACAGTAAAATCCAACACTCAGCAGCCAGATTCACAGCATCTTGTATCCAAATAAGCATTACTAGACAAGCAAAAAAATTTTCTTTTGATCATGGATGAAAGACCATGACCAGGAAAAAAAATTAGTCAATAGAAACAGGACACACACACACACACACTAGAGATAATGGACTTTGCAGACAAGGAGTTTAGATCAGTTATTATAAAAATTACAAATATGCTCAAGGATTTCATGAAAAACATGAGCATGATGAGGAGAAAAATACAAGATATTAAAAAACCCAAGTGGAACATCTGTTTTCAATGATGAAAAATAAAATTTCTGAAATCAGAATTTTATTTGGTGGAATTAACAGCAGATTAGACACTATAGATGAAATGATTATAATTTTGAGGTTAGAGAAATTAACAAAAATTACTTCAACGTTGCTTTTTTCCCCTGCTACTGGAGGAAAGATTTTTAGAAATGAGCACAGCCTCAGTGACCTGTGAATCAGTATTAAGACATCCAGGATGTAAGTTTAACTAGAGTCTCAGAAGGAGAGAAGAGACTAAAATGAACAAAAATAAATAATGGCCTAAAACTTGCCAAAAGCTCAGTGAACTCTAACCTGGATGAATATGAAACCACACTAAATCATATCAAAATCAAAATTTTGAAAGGTGGTGGCATATTTAAATAAGTGTGTGTGTATGTGTGTGTGTGTGCTCCTACAATGTCAGAGAAAACACGTTAAGTAGAGAAAACAGAAGAATGACAGCAGACTTCTTTCCAGAAGCTATCTAAGCTGGAAGATAATGGAAAGACATCTCAAACATATTGGAAGATAAACTCTTAATCTAAAATTCTATGCTCAGTGAATATATTTTCCGAGGGTAATAGCCAAATATAGACTTTTCAAACAAATATGAGGGCTCGGTGCCTGGGGCTCAAGTGGCTAAGGTGCCAGCCACATACACCTAAGGTGGTGGGTTCAAATCCAGCCCGGGCCTGCCAAACAACAATGATGGCTGCAACCAAAAAATAGCCGGGCGTTGTAGCAGGTGCCTGTGGTCCCAGCTACTTGGGAGGCTGAGGCAGGAGACTCACTTGAGCCCAGGAGTTGGAGGTTGCTGTGAGCTCTGATTCCAGGACACTCTACCCAGGAGGACAGCTTGAGGCTCTGTCTCAAAAAAAAAAAAAAGAGAGAGAGAGAGAATTAGTTGCCAGTAAACCAGCATTACAAAAAAGGTTAGAGGAAGTTATGTAGGAAAAAGGAAACTAGCAGGTGCATGATTAGAGTTGCACAAAGGAATAAATAGTGCTAGAAAAGGTAAACATGTGGGTAAATAGAAAAGATTTTTTCTCTTTAAAGCAAAAGTAAAGGCAGTGTGTTATGGGGCTTAGAATATACATTGAAGAAAGAAGTATAACAGCAACACAAAAGGAAGAAAATGGAAAATTACTATTGCAGTCATACATTATAAATGGAATACCATAGTATTACTTGAAGGTAGACTGTAAGAAGTTAAAACAGCACATTGTAAATTCTAGAACAGCCATTTAAAAAACATAAAAACATTCAGATAAGCTGGGAAACTTAAGCTCATGGCTCAAATTTGGATCTCTGCTTGTTTTCATAGACAAAATGGCATTGGAACACAACCATGTCCATTGATTTACATGTGACCTATGATTGCTTTTCTACTACAGTGGCAAGATTTGAGTAATTACAGTAAAAATTACTGTAATTTGTGGCTCTCAAGGCCTGAAATTTTTACCTTCTTTACCTTTACAGGAAAAGTTTTCCAACCTCTGGTTCAGAAGCCAATAGTATAGTTTAGTGGAATGCTAAAAAAAAAAAAAAAATAGCCCAACTAGCTCAAAAGAAGACAGGAAAAGAAGTCTGGGCATTAAAGCTCATGCTTGTAATCCTAGCACTCTGGGAGGCCAAGATAGGAGGATCACTTATGATCAGGTCTAGACCAGCCAAAGCAAGAGCAAGACTCTGTTTCTACCAAAAAAAGAAAAAGTTAGCCGAGTGTGGTGGCAAACACTTGTAGTCTCAGCTACTCAGGAGGCTGAGGCAAAAGAATCACTTGAGCCTGGGAATTTGAGGTTGCAGTAAACTATGCTGACACCATTACACTCAAGCCAGGGTTATAGAGTGAGACTCACAGTAAATAAATGAAAATAAAACTCGAACAAAGAACATATGCGACTAATAGTAAGATGGTAGATTTGAACCCCCTCCATATCAATGATCCTGTTAAGTGTAAGTGGTCTAAATACTCCAATTAAAAGAGCAAGACCCAACTGCATAGTGTTTATAAGACACTTTTTTTTTTGAGACAGAGCCTCAAGCTATCCCCCTGGGTAGAGTGCCCTGGCATCACAGCTCACAGCAACCTCCAACTCCTGGGCTCAAGTGAGTCTCCTGCCTCAGCCTCCCAAGTAGCTGGGACCACAGGTGCCCGCCACAATGCCCAGCTATTTTTTGGTTGCAGCCATCATTGTTATTTTTGGCGGGCCCAGGTTGGATTCGAACCTGTCACCTTAGGTGTATGTGGCTGGCACCCTAGCCACTTGAACCACAGGTGCCAAGCCTGGACAAAGGTTTTAAAAATTATTATTTTATTTCTGAGTAGGTAATATAATTACATGATTCAAAAATAAAACTATATAAAATACATATGTAGAAATGTCTTGTTTCCATTCCCATTTCCATATTTTATTCGCCAGCCCCCCCACAACTACTTCATTCATTTCTGAGGCATCCTCCAGAATTTTTCACATCAATTATAATCACAGTGGAATGTATTGCCTTTTCCCCTTTGACCTTTGTTGCATAAATTTAGCACTCCATAAACATGATTGGAATTGCTTTTTTTCAGTTATGAGCACATCTTGGAGAGGAGTCTGTGCTGGCTCAGAGAGTATGTTCTCTCTTTTTTAATAGCTGCATAGTAGTCCATATCCCATAATTCATTTAGCCAGTCTCCTGTTGATAGACACTTGGAGTTATTTATAATTTTTCCTGTTACAAGTGCTGTAATGGGTAAGTTTGATCATTTATCATTTGTGATTTCACATGGGTTATGTCCATCTGTGGGATAAATCCCCAGAAGCGAAATTGCTGGGCCAAAGGGGAAGCGCATCTTTTTTTTTTTTGAGGCACATTCTCATTCTGTTGCCCAGGCTACAATGCCCTGGAGCTCCATGTCATCAGCCTAGCTCGCAGCAACCTCAAACTCCTGGGCTCAAGCTATCCTCCTGCCTTAGCCTCCCGAGTAGTTGGGACTACAGACACCTGACACAATGCCTGGCTAATTTTTCCATTTTTAGTAGAGATGGCGTCTCCCTCTCACTCAGGCTGATCTTGAACTCCCAAGCTCAAGGGATCCTCTTGCTTCAGTCTCCCAGAGTGTGAGGATTATAGTTGTGAGCTGTTGTGCCTGGCCGGGAAGTGAGCTTGTGATTTTCATAGTTGTTATCACATTTTCCTCTACAGAGGTCATGTCACTTTATACTCCCATGTGTAAAGCTCAACAGTGGTGTTTCCCCACAGTTTTACCAACATGGTGTGTGTTAAACCTTTGTCAATCTGATAGGAGAATATTTGTATCTGGTGCTTTTTTTTTTTTTTTTTTTTTTGAGACAGAGCCTCAGGCTGTTGCCCTGGGTAGAGTATGGTGATGTCACAGCTCACAGCAACCTCCAACTCCTGGGCTTAAGCGATTCTCTTGCCGTAGCCTCCCAAGTAGCTGGGACTACAGGCTTCTGCCACAACTCCCGGCTATTTTTTGGTTGTAGTTGTCATTGCTGTTTGGCAGGCCCAGGCTGGATTTGAACTCGCCAGCTCTGGTGAATATAGCTAGTGCCTTAGCTGCTTGAGTCACAGGTGCTGAGCCTATCTGGAGCTTTAAATTTGACTTTCTTATTACCAGTGATGTAAAAAATCTTTTTACTCTGTCCAAACTCTAATAGTATTCCCTTGTCTATTACAACTTGTTAATATCCCTTGCTTATTGTTTGTTGGATTTTTACTCTTGCTTTTTCTAATGTTTTGAGGTAGCTCTTTATATGTTAAAGAAATGATCCCTTTATCTGGGATATGAGTAACAATTATTTTTGTCCTGGTCTTTTTTTCCCCTGAGACAGAGTCTTATTCAGTTGCGCTGGGGCATCACAGCTCACAGCAACCTCAAACTTTTGGGCTCAAGTGATCCTCTTGCCTCAGTCTCCCAAGTAGCTGAGACTCTAGACACCCACCACAACACTCAGTGATTTTTTTTTCAGAGACAGGGTCTCACTCTTGCTCAAGCTGATCTTGTACTTCTGAGCTCCAGCAGTCACAGAGGGCTAGGAATACAGACATTAGCCACTGTGCCTGGCCTGGCCTGGTCTGTGCTGTGTTTTGTTTCTGGTGACTTCATCAGTCCTGAAAGTTTACTTTTTACATCTTCATACTGACACCCCCATACCTTTGTTCACCTTGGTGCCTCTATCTGGAATACCCCTTCTTTTCCTTCTATCTGGAGAACTTCTGCTCATCCCTTTCGGCCTGACTTGTATGCCACTCTCCTTGTCCTTCCATCTTTCTCAGCAGATGTCCTCACTCATTCCTGGCCACTTCTTTGGTATTTACCGTACTCTTGTCACGTTGCCCTATTTTTGCTTGTGCATATCTTCCTCTCCTATCTATCCAGAAACTTCTAACCTTTCTTGTCTCTGCACTCCTAGCCATACTATTTGATCAATAATGGATAATCACTGGCACCTGTTACCACCAATCTCTGCCCTCCATAAAGCTTCAGCTGGTCCTATTTTCCAGCTATGCACTGAATAGACTTTGTTGAGAAACAGAAATAAAGGGAATGGGTCAGGAGGCTTGTCTTTGGTGGGCAGGGATATTCCTTATGTGTTTTAGCCCTCAGCAGTGAGCAACTCCAGCTCCCTGTGGAGAACACTCGTGACCCCATCTATCTTTACCTTCAGCTATCAAATCCAAAACAAGTCAATTATCAGGGTAGACAATTTTTTTTTCTGTGAAATTTATTTCAGAACTATTGAAAGAGTTCCAACATTCATCCTCATGTATACATATTCCCATTTAAATAATATGAGGTTATCTGTTTTCAGCCTCAGAAAAAGGACTTGATTTGAAGGTAGCACCCCAGTTCACATTAAATTGATTCAATAGATAGTAAAATGAACTTGGCCCTCTTGAGTTAAATAAAATAGACCCATCAAATAAATAAATAAATTAACAGTTAAATGGCTGCTCATCAGAATTGGGGAACAAAGGATAGAGGATTTCTTTGAACCAAATGTGCCATGGTTTCTGTCAGGATGGTTTTGAGTGGGTAGGAGAGGTGAGAGAACCTGGCTCAGCAGAAGAGATCTAGGAAGAGAGAGCTGATCCTCCGGCAGGTGGGCAGGAGATCTCAGTCCTACCCCAAGAAAGGCATCTGGGCCTTGGGGTAGATAACAGCAAAGTCCAGCCTGCAGCACACTCAAAATCTTTCTAGTTCCTTTCTGCCAGCCCTGGGAGTTGAGTCTACACACTCAGCACATGTGGGCCCTCTGGGTATAGCTCTCTTCAGGAAGACAAGAATTGCATGGTGAAGTCAACTATATCCTCACCACCTTTGGTCTTTCCCAGGAAGACGGGCATGTTTTGCACTTGAGAGGTGCTGATGTACCAGTTGGGGAACTGGGCAGACTCAAATTCCACCTTGTTGTTGGTTTCTATCTTATTGAAGACAAATCGCTTTTCCATCTTCCTCTTTGGGTAACTTTTAGGGTCCACACTCTGCAGCAAAAGAGAAAGAAGACTTTTTTGTGAGGGAAGGGGCAAAGACGCTATGGTAATGCTCTTCTCTGGGTCAGCTAGAGAGGAAATGGATGTGCAGGCTGCAGGATCAGGAACCAGGCTCCCGCCTTATCTTTGGGGCTTCTCTACCTTTTTGTGGGTTTGCTGAAAGAGCCCTTATTTTCTGAACTTAGTACAAAATTCTGAAGCATAATCTTGGTGAGAATTAAAAAAAAAATGAAAATTAACCTAAAGCTTCTTATGTTTCACAGTTGCCAGGGGCTTCCGCTGTATTTTCCCTTATGTTATGGTTCTGGCTAGAATAACAACAAGTTGGAAATGAAGCTTTTGCTGGGAAAGCTGGAGTTCGTGGTGGTGGGAGGGGACAATATGGGGATGATGATAAGTCCTTTTGATTGGTTTCCCAAAGTGTCATCTATTAAACTAGAGCAACCCTAACAAACATAATCTGCTGGGGTGGTAACAATGGCAGGACATACTAACATCAACAAAATGATTTGATTTTCTACAGTGGGAGTGAAGCTTGCATGCATTTAAAAACTTACATTAAATTTACTTCTGTTGATGCAACATTGTTAAATAGACCTGTTCTCCGATTTCAGGGGGTCAGGTGGGGACAGGGAGAAGGGATAGCTGGATGTTGAGAAGGGCTTCAGCCCCTGACACTCACCTCTAGCTGTAGGATGGGCTTCTCATCCTTCATCACGCAGGAAAGGTACAGATTCTTTTCCTTGAGGCCCAGCGCCACAGGTATTTTGTCACTATTTTCATCTCCTTGTACAAAGCTCATGGAAAACACCACTGAAGAAAAGAGGTGGGGTCTTGTGGTTAGGAACACGGCAATGCAGGGTCAGCCCAACTCCTGCACCTCATGGGCAGGACTTGTACAATGTAGCATCCTCTGTGGGAACCCACAGGGAGGCTCTTTGGCCTGACAGAAAGGATAACTTGGCTCCTTACAGACAATAGTGGGATCAATTTATTCTTTCAGGGTTTCCCCAGTAAAGGTCCCAGGGTTTCTTAGATCCTCATAGCAGTGGCAATGAAGAATAAAG
Organism: Galagoides demidoff; assembly: GCA_963574575.1. NCBI lineage: Eukaryota > Metazoa > Chordata > Mammalia > Primates > Galagidae > Galagoides > Galagoides demidoff. The sequence continues at coordinate 36,998 of CAUYQV010106055.1, read as the reverse complement.
GAGGGCCTAATTTTTTTTCTTTTTTTTTGAGACAGAGTTTCACTCTTTTGCACAGGCTAGGGTGCCATGGCATCAGCCTAGCTCACAACAGCCTCAACTTTGGGTTTAAGCAATCCTCCTGAGCAGCTGGGACTACAGGCGCCCTCCACAACACCAACTAATTTTCCTATTTTTAGTAGAGATGGGTTCTTGCTTTTGCCTGGGCTGATCTTGAACCCCTGAACTCAAGTGATCCTCCTCCTGTCATCTTCCCAGAGTGCTAGGAGCACAGGCATGGGCCAATGTGCCCGGCCAAGGGCCTAATTTTTAAGTGCTTCGCACTGGCAGTATGTCCATCTGCATAAGTAGAACAATTTGATCAATGTGGAAAGCTAGGAAAGAGGTGAAGCTGAGCTGCTGCAAGAAAGCAGGCAGCAGGGCTGTTTTAGGAACATAGATAGTTGGTGGGAAGAACTGGGAGAAAAGAAGCTTGGTTGGGAAAAGTAGCTCTATAGAGAGACACTCAATTTTGATCTTCCTTAGTCTCAGTGGTCTCAGTTGCAGGCCCTACGGCCACAGTCACCACCCAGTTCTAAAGAAACAGGATGCTCTTGGCCTGGTTGAGAGCAGGAAGCTATCCCCAGTGACACTGCCCTCCAATGTTTCTGCTCCCTTGCCCACACCCTTGCAAGTGGGCTCCAGACACAGTGGCACAGTGCCAAGCAGGTCTCCCCAGCTAATGATAAGCTCCCACACCGGAAACATTTGCCAGTTACAGCAGAAAGATATGTTTCTGCCGGTCAGTAAAATTTCCACACAAGGCACCATCTGGAATTGGGCAGGAAGGATGCTGGGAAAGGGGGCAGAAGTGGGTCTGGGGATGGGCACATTATCATGTCACTGCTCCCGTTTCCACCTCAGCAATGGGGAGAAAGAACCCACAGGCAGTTAGGGCATGTCCATCAAATGGCCGCATATCCTGGAAGCGTTGACATTGTTCTATGCCTCAGTGACTTGGCAGGATATGGGCCTGGCAAGGCCTGAGCCGTCTAATTTCTTGAAATTATACCTCTTGCTAAAAAGAGCACATACCCACACAATCAAACTGGTGTCATTGCTAGGACCTAAACAATAGTGTATGCGTTCTTTTTAATGTTTCTCTTCACTTAGGTTGATCACATGCCCTAACATTCTACTTTGCTCAAAACATGCAGAATTAGCAAGCTGCCAGGAGGCCAGGAAGGGAAACCAAGAAGTCTCCATTACCTTGGTGGTTCAGATCCTGTCCCTGGAGGTGGAGAGCTTTCAGCTGATATGCGCCAGACATCACCAGGCATTTTTGATGAGCATCCCGGAGTGTGCAGTTCAGTGACCGTACAGGTCCATCACACACCCAGTCATCGTCACACGTGTCAGAGAAGATGGGTTCTGAAATGTGAAGCACATTATGTTATTGAATCATAAAAGCAGGTGGGCAGGCCTCGTGATGTGAGGTGCCAGAATTTGGTTTCTTAGAGGATATCTGAATAGGTACAGTCAGAGCCAGAGTATAGCATTGGTGGGGAGGAGTGGGGGTGGGTGGGCAAGAACATTGTATCTGGCATCATAAGACATGGGTTCAAGCTTCAGCTCTGTTAGTACTCACTGTGGGCTAGCAACAGAGCTACCTATGTGAAATACTCATAACAGTAGCCCAGGCTTGTAGGGGACAATCAATATAAGTGAAAGTACCCTGAGAATGGTGAGGAATTTGCAAACGTCAATAGTTATCAAGGTCTTCTTTTAAAAATAGTTTCAACTAAAGAAATAATTGATTTGGTATCTAAGTTTCTTCATTTGCTTCTCATTGCTGGGCCTTCTACCTTTAAAGAGTTTCAACTCTGGGGGAGTTCAGCTGACTGTTGACTGATAGTCTTTGAGAAGGATGGAAGCGGAGATCTACTCTCCTCCTCTCAGCTGTTGCTAAATACCTTCTTCAAAGATGAAGGGAAAGAAGGCGCTCAGGCCGCCATCCTGGAAGGCCTTTGGGCAGAGAACTGGCATGTTCTTCAGCTTCTCCATGGCCACGATGAGTGACACGACCTGCCTGAAATCCTTGTTGTAGTGCTGGTGGGAGACGTGTAGCTGGATGCCCCCATCTGTAGAGCAGAGATCCAGGTCCTGGAAGGAGCACTGTGGAGAAGACCAGGGAGTGAGTGTGGTCCAGTGGTCCAGCCAGCAAGCTCCCACTTCAACATCAGAGGGGCAGAAGGGGCCAAGCTCTTAATATAATCCTTATCTCTCTCAAGCCCAGAGTGGTTAAGCGGCTTTCTCAAAGGCACATGACAAGTTAGAGGCAGACCCCAAACTAGAATGTGGCCTTTCTTACACTTTATATTCTATTTTTTTTAGAATAAATCCCATTTCTACCTTGTTCATCGTTTGTATACATTTCCCACATACCTCATACACTTACATCTTCGTAGGCTTTATATCTTTTAGTGTCACTAATACTCTAACAATATGATTTAATTTTTCATGACAATGATGATCATTACATTCTCTATTCACCTAGCCTTACTCAGCAACTTTTCAATTTTTCTTATTCAGAGCACTGTCTCCTAGATATTCTGTAAATCCTATAAGAGTGGGTACTATTTGTGAAATATGTTATCACTTATCCCTTACCCAGAAAAACTCTCTATTACAGCTTAATTGAGGTTAAGCCCTCAGGTGTTGATAATGGTTTAACAGCTTGGAATACAAAGAAGAGACCTCTAGGTTTGGGTTGGGCCTCCTAGGAAAGTGGACATCACAAAAAGAAGAAGAGACAACAGGAATATTACATGGCCCTCTGGAAAATGTCCATTTGTTGGGAGGAACTTAGCTATGACTGGAAGTATTTCAGAACTTAAGGCTCCAGGGTGCCAGCATCTCAGAGATTATACAGTTCATGCCCCTTAGTTTTTAGATGAGTTTCAAAGGGTGAAATGACTTGTCCAAGGTCAAACAACAAATATTCTTTTAAATTTTAGTGCATCTTTTTGTTTATCTCTTCTATGTCTTCTTGTCATAAGTTCCACCCCATGGAATATATGTCTACTATCAAGGGGGTAGACATAGGTTAATACTCAAAATCATGTTCTCTGGTTTTAGAGTTTAACTCAAGTCATTAGCTTAGGCTTAACACATACCCTAAAAGGAAAAATCAGATTTGTGTTGAAGATTTGCTAACTTCTTAGCATGCAATAGCAAATATCATCACCACACCCTGTTGCCCTCTCCAAGCATAGTTGCCCAAGGTTAATGAGTGACTAGGGTGTTGTAAAGGCCAGGTCGGCATGTGATGTAGCCTGTATCTGTCTCCCTGGAAGAGGTGAGAGCCATTCTATCACAAAATGCCATAGAAACAAAGTGTCCCAGAACCTTTTTCTTGGAGCTTTTCCTGTGTCAGAACCCCTCTGGGAGTTGGGAGCTATTCCCATAGTCTTACCTTCATCTGTTTGGAGCCTTCAGCTTCAAAGAAGAGGTCATCCTCATTGCCACTGTAATAAAAACAGAGACATAGCTCAGTTATGTCTCCTAAACAGGATTATTCTTCCTCCTCTGCACACAAGTCTTCACTATAAACAGCGTGTCACTCAAAGCTGCCTGGTGACTTCTGGCATGTTCCATGGTGATCTCTAGAGGAAGATTCTGAGCTTGGTAGGTAGCCACCCTGGGTGCTCCCATTGGATCCTGAGGCCTGATGTCCAGCCCAGTAGAGTCTGCTGAGCTGGAGAAAAAACCTGAGCTCTCCCTCTCCTACAAGCCAAACTTTGCAAAGAGGTTCCAAGTATTATCCACATGGAATTTTTTCTTCCCATTTGCTGTCTGCAGGAAGTCTGTGTCCTTGCAGCAGCAATACCCAGATGGCCTTGGGGTACCAAGCCTGGACTTATAGTGTGAAATCATTCTTTAAACCAAGTTTACTTGGAACCTTGTTTGCTACTGAAAGAGGCAATTTGGGGAACAATTCTGCTCTGCAACCACAGGTAACACTCTAGTTTTAAAAGAGGAACTCTGTTTGCATTACAGGTTGTAGTCTCCCCACTGACCTGTAGTAATCCATCATTTCACTGGCGAGTTCAGGTACTGCTGCCATCGCTGCTTCAGACACCTGTATAAAGGGGAGAAAATGAATGACATCTTGTAGTGCCAGTCCCCATGAAGGCTACCTTTATATATGAGTTTCCCTCAGCATCTAATATATGGCAGGCATGCCAAGAGATGATCTCTGAATGAATGAATAAATACATGCATGCATGAAAGAGAGGGTCTTTGGTTCTAGAGAAAAGTAGAAGCAGATTTGCTAGGAAACCTGGAGGCAGAGAGTTTAACACTGGTCTCTCAGATGTCAACTGCTAGATAAGTAGTTTTCATTCCCAGAGTATTTGAAAAGTAGTAATAATATCACTACACTTAGCATTTTTGCACAAAGTCCAGCCCTCAGGTAGAGAGGGAGAAAGAAATGAGGGGGAGAGAGAGAGAGAGAGAGAGAGACTCCCTAGGACCTTGTTGTAAGGAAGGGTTAAAGCCATACGTGAGCAATGAAGACTGGCTGAGGAGAATCCCAGAGTGGCCTGTTCTGCGTTATGCCTCGAAGAGACTTGTTTCCTCCCGTTCCATCCTCTCTGTTTTATGGCCTTCAAAAGCAGAAGTGGACATCTGAGAAATTTCCCCTTTGAATAACTGATTTCACAACCACGTGGAAGAAAAAGGAAAGAGGATTTGTGAGAACCTTCAAGGGAGAGTGCTAGTAAATAACTCTGTAGCTCCTGGAAGGGCGTGGAAGGGTGAGGGGTACCAAACAATGACACATTTTACAAATGTGTCATTATGCAAATGGACATTGTTTTTCTGATAACCATTGTGCCTTTGATGTCAATATTAAAATACTGGGTTTTCCCAGGTTAGAAGAATGTGTAAACTCCGGCTATCTGGGACAAAGTGGAGAATTCACAGATTAATACACACAAACACGTTCCTTCCCTCACCTTGAACCTAAGTTTAGGAACTTTCCCACCTGGAGATAGATAAATGGGTACAATGAAGTGACAGTAGCCTTCCCTGGCTGGAGTGGGGGGCTTGTTTCCTACCTCTGGAACTCTCTGTCGACTACAGAAGGCTCTGCGGAAACACCTGGCCTCCCTTGAATGGGGCAGGGAGCAAACAGTGTGGAGGGGTGCAGGCTCCTGAGAGAGACAGGGGAACCCTGGAGACCAGTTCATGCAGCCTGTAAGACCGGAAGCTGTTAGCTCCAGTCTCACGGTGACACCATCTCAATGCTAGGTGGCCAGTGAAACAGCCTGAATTGAGTCATACTTTGAAAAAGGTGGTGACTATGTCAAGCATTCACAATCACAGTCCCTTTTGGAAGTGCAGAGGAGATACTCTCCACCTAAAAGAATGTTTCAGCAAACACTGAAAAGTGGAATATTGTTTCTATAAGAATTTCCAGCCATGATTATATCTTGTGGTGACAATGAAGGTTACCAGATTCTGTTTAACCCAGAGGCTAGGAGAGTGCTCACTCCAGGTATCGCCCTCTCCATTTGTAGAATGAAGGAGGGACCAGGTTATAAATGGTACATAGAGTCTAGAAACACCTTCCCCAGGCCCTCTGGCACATGTCTTTTCAGAACACTTGTTACCGCTCTGAGTTGAAATCTTGCTCAATTTTTTGGTTCTCCCAGCAGTCTGTGAACTCTTTCTTTGAGCCAAGTCTAGCACAGTGCCTGATATCTAAATTTAAGCAGTGGGGTTTGCTACCTGAACGAGTGAGAGAGAATTTGGTGGCATTTTCATTCAAACAAGCGTGTGCCTACTCTGTGCAGGTTCTGTGCCTGCCCTGTGAGGGTGTTTGAGGCCCGAGGGAAGTGGGCCCCACAGCCAGCCCAGGACAGCTTTGCCGGCTTGCTCACCCAGCAGCATTTTGATTCTTAATTTGGCCAACCGTATCTCGACATCAGGAAGGGAGACTCAAGAATTCTGCCTTCAGTAAGTTATAGTTTCCACGGGAAATCTAAAAGCTGTTCAATGCATTAGTTTCTTGTGAGTCTGGTAAGCAACAATCAGTTTCTAACCTTGAGCCCTTACAAAATTTGGTGGTGTCTGGTCCTTCAGAGGCCCCATATGGGTGGCCTAGGAGATTGATTTTTTTTTTTTTTTTGAGACAGAGTCTCACTTTGTTACACTTGGTAGAGTGCTGTGGCAACATAGGTCACAGCAACCCCAAACTCCTGGGCTTAAGCAATTCTTTTGCCTCAGCCTCTCAAGTAGCTGGGACTATAGGTGCCCGCCTCAACACTCGGCTGTTTTTTTTAGAGATGAGGTCTTGCTCTGGGGCTCAGGCTGGTCTTGAACCTGTGAGCTCAGGGACTGCTTTGTTTTAAATCCACAGGATCCACTTTTCTTTTTTTCTTTGCAGTTTTTGGTCAGGGCTGGGTTTGAACCTACCACCTCCGGTGTATGGGGCCAGCACCCTACACCTTTGAGCCACAGGCACTGCCCACGAGCCACTGGTCTCCAAGCCCCTTCCTCAGAGTCCAAGAGAGCAAGGCCTGGTGGTCAGGTGACTCTGTGGGCCATCCTGACAGGGAACACAGAGATGCCCCCAGTCTGCTGGTGGGATACAAGCTTAGCAAAGGAGAATGAAAGTCAGTGACAGGAAGGGAGGTATGCAAAAGATGTATCAGCCGTGAGTTAATGCACTCTCTCCCAGAGCCTACAGCTATTTCCACTTCTCTATCTTCTAATTGTAACATTCCAGGACCTCAGAATCTGCCAGTTGAAAGGAGCCCTAATGATTTCAGGTGTGATGGAGTGGGACCATAGTGAGGAAGACAGGAATAGCTATCTGAATGGGAATAACAGATGAAGAAACAAAGGCCAGGAAAGGTAGAGTGACTTGTGTAATATTGCAGTGGGGTGGAAGTGATGCTGGTATCCAGGTTGCATGAGCTCCTGATTTTTTTTTTCTATGAGGAACTTTTGGAAACAAGAGGTAATTCCCCTCAATGTAAGAGTCTCTACAGTTCTGCCCTGTCTCAAACTGGCCTGATCTCCTGGGCCCCAAACCTGCTGCCAGCCTGTCCATCTCAGGAAGCGAAGTTTCTTGTGTCAAGCAGACAGGTTGCACAATGTTTGCCCAAAACCCTGCCTTCCTAAGGGGACTGCTCAGGCCATAGCACTCCCTTCCGGTCCCCAGCGAGTGGAAAATATCTCACTACAGAAATAGTTGCACTAAGGGAGGCAGTGGATGATGATGTAGATGGTGATGTAGCCCCAAGGAAATGGACGGAAGTGGGGAAGTGGCGATGCCAGGCTGTCATGGGGAGCTCCAGCTTTTGGGGAACTCTTCGGCTCTTGAGTCACCTAGGCCCTTCTCAGTTGCAAGTTCTCCTCTGCCTGCAGATCATTCATCCAAGACAGGAGACTGGCATTTCTTCAAAGCAGCAGGTGCCCTGGTATCATCTTGTGTCTGATCTTGGGCTTCCTAACCTGGTACAGGGTTTGCCTCCCCCCGATGGTCTTCAACCATTTTGACCAAGAAGACAAGCAAAATAATCATGGGTTAGTTCTTATATTATTGTGTGTATGTGTAGTGATGTCTGCTCTCTATAGTAGACCATTCTTCCCTGTTCATCCTCTTGTGCAGAACAGAACTAAGCAGTGCTTTTCCCTACTGTTTCCCCAACCCCCTTCTCAGTCTTAGAATGGACTTCCTAACATTGTATAGACGGTCTCCAAGTTACAAACATCAGGCTTATGTACAACTTGCCATTTACAAATGGAGGCTACTGTAGTAAGTCCCTAAGTTACAAACATTCAACTGACATATGACTCTCACTTATGAATGGAGGTTATTGCAGGTAATAGGTAAATGTACCTGTTCCAACTTAAGAACAAACCTACAGAACCTGTCTATCTCATTCATAGCCTGGGGACTACCTATACGTACAAGTCTGTCATTTCACTTTCCTTGTTTCTGTGGCTCCCTTTGGTCCTGAAAGTATAAACAATATCCTGTGTGCCTCTGTGAATATTCCCCTCTTTTTCTTTCTGCTTCTGGGATTATTTGGGATGGGGCAACATGATTTTCAGTTTTGAGACCTCCGCCCTTTCTCTTTCGACTTCAACTCCAATGGGCCTAATACCCTTCTTGCATCCAGGTACTCAGGGCGGGAATAGCCAGATGCTGGGGACATTCTATTCTCTTCCCTTGTTTAGAACAAGGAGGGCTTAGATGGCTGGATCTGGTTAGGTATATGGTGGCTTTTCCCTACTGGCTGAGTTGTTATTCTACCTCTAAGAGGCCAATACAACCTTGCCCTTTCTTTGGCTCCATCAGAAAAGGTCCCTGGGTGGGTACAATGGATAGCAGGGCTGTCCTACACCATATCTTTTCTCATACATAATGGGTACAAAGAGAGTGAGCTACAAATGGAGGGGGCTCTGGGACCACTTATTCCAGGGTTCTAGAAACATTTTCTAGAAAGGGCAGATAGTGAATGTTTTAGATGCAACTGCTCAGCTCTGTTATTTTCAGAAATGCAGTCAGAGATCAGATTTAAATGAATGGGCTGGGCTGGATTTGTCCTGCAGGTCATAGGTTGCAGGTTGTTCTACAACACTGTATTATACTATTTTTCTTACATACAAATTTATTTATTTTATTTAATATATTTATTTATTGGTTTTTATTGTTTGTTTGTTTGTTTTTGAGGAAGAGTCTCACTCTGTTGCGCTGGGTATAGTGCCCTAGCATCATAGCTCACAGTAACCTCAAACTCTTGGGCTCGAGCAATCCCCTTGCCTCAGCCTCCTGGGTAGCTGGGACAACAGGCACCTACCACAATGCCTGGCTAACATACACATTTAAAAACAATACTTTTTTGAACAGCTGTTCTTCATTGAGCATCTAGAAAGTGCCAGGCACTTTTTTTCTCATTATCTTATTTAGTCTTTCTAATAATCTGTAAGGTAGATAGTTTTTTTTTTTTTTTTTTTTTTTTTGAGACAGGAGCCTCAAGCTATCCCCCTGGGTAGAGTACTGTGACATCACAGCTCACAGCAACCTCCAACTCCTGGGCTCAACCGAGTCTCCTGCCTCAGCCTCCCGAGTAGCTGGGACCACATGTGCCCGCCACAACGCCCGGCCATTTTTGGTTGCAGCCATCATTATTGTTTGGTGGGCCAGAGCTGGATTCGAACCCACCACCTTGGGTGTATGTGGCTGGTGCCTTAGCCACTTGAGCCATAGGTACTAAGCCAAGGTAGATAATATTGACCCACTTCCCTCAAGAGGAAACTGACGCAGACAGAAATTATTTAAGACAACACAAATAGTCAGTGCTGGAATTGCAATTCAAACGTGGGTTAGTTGAACTCGAACCAGATCCTTCTAGCTCATATTTAATTGTTATGAACATTTATTGCTCTTGTTTTTTTCTTCCCACACAGTGCCCATTGCAGACCCCTTTCTCAGTGATCTAATTATATTCTAAATTACGTTGACTTGGCAATTCACATAGCTCAGCAACCCTGGCCCTGGGTGCTTCCGCACTGTCCTTTTAGGATTAGGGTAAACTCTGCTCCTTTGTCCTTCCTCCTTTCTCCTCCTGGCGTGACATATTGTGTGAATTTGCTTCTTTCCCTTCTCTCGGGGTAGCACTGGGACTTTCCAAATAAGGGTTTTTAGTTCTCTCTCTTCCCTTTCCTGAGATGCTTCTAGATGTCTATTCACTTTCTCTCCTGCAACTGACAACTCTCTTGCTTGATTTCTTTTGTCCTTCTGTTCTTCTTTCAGACTTTGTTCGAGCACTGTCAAAAGAAATTCGGTTAATGTTTCTATCCTTGGAATTATGTGCTTATGATGCTAAAACAATCTGTGACAAAAAGTATTTCTCTCCTGACATGTCTGTGGTGTCTATCTTCACCTCTCTGGTTATTACATAATCAAAGGTGATTGGACACTTCCTTCGAGGACCTTTTCAGTTCTTTAATCACTTCCTCCTTGTTGGCCGGAATTGAGTTTTTTATCTTCTGGGAGAGGGAGTTCTCGGCAAGGGCACTCAGGAGTCAATGGGTGCGTTCATTGGCCAAGTCCAGGACCCATACTCAGGAGTCTAGATCAGTGTTTTTCAATCTTTTTTATTTTATAGCACACTTGAATTTATAGTTAAACTTCCATGGCTCACTTAAATTATGTTGATTTAAAAAAGATTAAAAAAAGAACATATTTACTGTGCTTTGAATTTCTTTTGAAAATAATTTAATTAATGATCTTCAAAAATTTTTGTAGTACACCTAAGATTCTCACAACACAGAGTGTGCCACCGCACACTGTTGGCAATCTCTGGTCTACATGGTTTATCTCCCCTAATTACTGAGTAGTGTGAAATAAAGACATTTGATTGTGTAAAGGTGTTAAGTTCTGTGTAAAGGCAAAACTTTTTTTAAAATTTTGCTTTCAATTGTCTTAGTTTGAAGTTTTTTTATTTTCTATTTTTTCTTTAATTGATTAATTAATTAATTATTTTTTAAATTGAGACCCAGTCTCACCTTGTGGTCCTCAGTAGAATGCTCTGGCATCATAGCTCACAGCAACCTCCAACTCTTGGGCTTAAGTGATTCTTTTGCCTCAGCCTCCCAATTAGCTGGGACTACAGGCACCTGCCACAATGCCTGGCTATTTTTTGGGTAGAGACGGGGTCTCACTCTGGCTTAGGCTGGTCTCGAACCTCTGAGCTCAGGGCAATCCACCTGCCTGGGCCTCCCAGGGTGCTAGGATTACAGGCGTGGACCACCACGCCCGGCCAAGGCAAAATTTTTAATGCCCTGTGTAGTTAGTCCAGAACTTGTCAACCTTTGGAGTTCCTTTTACTCCCTGATGTTTGAAGGTTAGAAAATCTACCAGTGTCTTGTGAAGAATCCGTAAGTCTATCACACAGGGCCAAAATAGGTTTTCACAAGGGGTGAGGTTTGGTGTGATAGTTCCAGAAAGGATCCATCAAAGTGCAGTAAGTAATGATGTGTGCAAGCAGAAAGTTATAGACTAGTAATTATTTTTAAAAAATGCTTCTTAGGTTTTTGGATAATATACACACTCATTTTCAAAGTTCCAAAATAATGTGAAAGTATTTAAAGTAAAAAGTGGAAGCCCTCTACTCTCTCATCCAGCATCCCTCTCTCACTGGCACAGCCACCCCAAGTACCCATCCATCCATCCATCCATCCGTCCTTCTATCCATCTATCCTTCCTTCCATCTGTCCCCTACTCTCATCTCTTTGAACAGTCATTTTGACTTGCTGAGTGCCTGGGATCTGTAATTTCTCTTCCTCCCTGCTTCTGTAGCTCAAGCCTTCCTTGTAGGCCATTCCTTCATCTGCTAATTGACTCCCTTGATTGCCATGGAAACTTCATCCATTTCTTCTCCAGATCAGCCACAGTGATCCCTCCATAAAGCAAATCTAGTGATATCACGCCCTCTCTTGAAAACTTATCACTCATTCCCCATCTCTTTTTGTGGCCAAGACTAAGCTCCTGAGGTTGTCAAGTAAGGCCCGGGGTGGAACCTTCTTCCCTCCTCACCTCTCCTACCCTATTTTTCAGCCTTTCCAGACTATTTGCAGTTCCTTGAATGTGATATTCTTTCCAGCTTCTGTGCTTTTGCACATGTTCTTTCTGCCTGGAAACTACTTCTCCTCCCTATAGTTCAATCAACGCTTAGTTCTTCAAGACTCCGTTCATGGCTGGGTACGGTGGCTCACACCTTAATCCTAGCACTCTGAGAGGCTGAGGTGGGCAGATTGCTTGAGCTCAGGAGTTCAAGACCAGCCTGAGTGAGAGAGAGACACTGTCTCTACTAGAAATAGAAAAATTAGCCAGGTGTGGTGACATACATCTGTAGTCCCAGCTTCTTGGGAGGCTGAGGCAAGAGGATCACTTGAGCCCACTGGTTGTTGTGAGCCATGATGCTATGGCACTCTAACCCGGGGGACAGTGTGAGATTCTGTCTCAAAAAAAAAAAAAATTTTTTTTTAAAAAGGACTTAGTCCTGTGGCTCACGCCTGTCATCCTAGCACTCTGGGAGGCTTAGGAGGGTGGATTACCTGAGCTCATAGGTTCAAGACCAGCCTGAGCAAGTGCAAGACTCCATGTCTAAAACATAGCTGGGCATTGTGGTGGGTGCCTATAGTCTCAGCTACTCGAGAGGCTGAGGCAAGAGGGTCTCTTGAGCCCAGGAGTTTGAGGTTGCTGTGAGCTATGATGCCATGATACTCTCTACCAAAAGAGAGGTAGGTGAAGGTAGGGAGGTGAAGTGAGACTCTGTCTCAAAAAAACAAAAAAAAAAAGACTTAGCTCGCTCACACTTTACCTCCTCCTTGACAAGTGCCTTCTCACACTGGGTGGTAGGTGCTTTCCCTCTGGGCTGTGTGCGTCTCTAACACCCTCTGCAGCCCTCCCTATTGTGCTTTATTTGCTTTTCTCCCTTCCTGTTACTGTACCTGCTTTAGGGCTGGGGTCATAGCTTTCAGCTCCATGACTGGCATATGACAGTGCTCCACGCATGTTGGCTGACCCAGTCTGTGACAGCTGGGAGCGATCACACCATCACTCACAGCTTCCATCTGGAGGTAGCTTCCTCTGATAGGAAAGTGTTTCCTTAGGAAAAAAAGAATATCTTTGGATTAATAGCAGAGGCTCATCAGAAGCATAATGTCCAGCTCAGAACGAACTGCTCAGTAAACAGCCTAGTCCATGCAGAGGCAGCAGGTAAGCCCCAGAGTCGGTATTGTCCCTTGGGAAAACAGGAAGAGAAGCATAGTTCCTGCCGCAAAGGCAAAAGAACAACAAGCTCCCCTGGTCTACCTGCTTGCATGGGAATTCTGAGCCTTTTGTGATGTTTTCTGGGACAGGGAGGTGACTGGAGTTAATACTTTAACCAAGAAGAGATGGTGCCCCCAGTTCTGTGTTTTACCAGAAATACTGTGGCAGGTAAACTTTTGCAGAGACACTCTTATTTATTCTACCTGGAAGCTTTTGAAATGTTTCCTGAGGGCTTTCCAAATTCATCTGGGAATACAGGATTTCCAGAAAGATGAGATCAAAGGTGATGACTTGCCAAGGAAAGTATCTTTTAGAACGGTTTCCATTATTCATTCATTCAATCAACATGTCAGGCACCCAGGTTGAAGGGTGTGTGTGTGTACCCAGGGGAAAGGGAACAAAACAGTCCCTTTCCCTACCTCACTGTGGCATTCTTGCCCCCAGGGCCTTCCTGGTACTCTGAGGTCCTCAGCTCTGCTCCATGGTAAACAGCCAACCCTTCCAAGAAGAGCCGGTAGTTCCCCCCAAAAACAGTCCTGGGTGTGGCCTAGAACATTCTACATTCTGGCCCCCTTTTTCTCTCTCTCTGGCCTGGCCATGGTGAGACATAGTAGCTTCCCCAGAATGTTTGCAAATGCCCACCCTTAAGACAGAATATGGCTGTGCTGTGGCAGGTGTACAAAACAACTACCAGGGAGAGGGCCTCTGCTGGTTGGTCTACACACACCTGGGGCTGTGGCTAGGTCAAAAGAGAGACAAAAATAGGGCCAGCTCTCTGTGAATATAGAAAGTTCTAAGCCACACCTAGGACTGCTTTTTTTGGGAACTCTACAGGCCCTTCTTCGAAGGGTTGGCTGTTTACTGTGGAGCTGAGCTGATGACCTCAGAGTACCAGGAAGGCTCTGGGGGCAAGTGTGCCACAGTGAGCAGGGGAAAGGAACCGCGAGAAAGAACCACACTGGCCCTGTCTGCCCAGGCTGGTGGCTGGGGTCCTGTGAGGCATTGTTGAAATTTGATTACAAAGATGTTTCTGTCGGTCAGTAGGCCTGCTGTCTCTGGCTTGGAACCCTGAAAGGAATAAATATTCCCGGCCAGACATCCTGGGGAGTGGGCAAGCTGGAGCAGGAGGAGGGCCCATCAGACATGGCAGCAAGGGCTGGGACACTGAGCCCTGGACCTGTCCAGTGCCCATCCTGGGGGTCGTGTGGTTCTTGCCACCCTGAGAGACTCTGAGAGTCAGTCAAAGTGGGTGGGTCCCTGTGTTCTGGGAGTGGCCACACTATCAGTTTTATTTCCCTTCTCTCCCCTCACCTGCAAATCTTCAGAAAAGCCTCATTGGAGGCAGGGATTTGGCCACAGAGATTTAGTGGAGAGCAGTGGCTCCTCTCCAGGGCTGCTACAGCAGGAGTAGCCGGGGGACACCATATTTCTGGGATCTGTGTCTCCCTTGCTCCCCACAGAATCTCCGGAGGCCGGGGCATCTTTACTCATTGCAGTGTCCCCAGAAACGAAAGCAGTGCCTGTCAGGGTAGCTGGTGCGCAACACAGTTTGGCTGTCTTGAACAAATGAATGAAGGTCAACTGTAGCAGACCCAGCATGGCCATGAGAGGTAGTAGCCAGAGGTAGGGAGACACTGTGTGACACAGTGTACTGTGGACATTACAAGTCACCAAGGCAAATATGACCTCTAGTGAAACCTGGGCATGCTGCTTGTGGTTGATGAACCCTGTCCCTGGCCTGCTGCCTCTCCTGCTCAGGGACCCACGTTTACCTTCCCTCTCCTTGAAAGGCTGTGTTAGCTGGGCTTCTGGACGGTCTTGCACTGTGCAGAGGGAGCCATAAGACTCCAGTGTACTGAGGAATCACATGTAAGGGAGTGATCCTGTGTGTATGCATGGGGAATAATGGGAGGGTTCTCAGCCCCTGTGTGGCTCTCTCTGGGCTAGTTCTGGTAGCTAATGGCTTTGCTTCAGCTGAGCTACCATCATCTTCCCCCAGGGCCAGTCCACATCTAGGAGACAAGATGCTCATGGATTCACAGCCATTCTCTGATGACTCTCAATGCCCCTCTTCAGAGGAAAAATTTCTTCCATTTCTCTAGCTTCAGGGTAGAAGTCCATGACCTCAGCACGCCCCCCACTGCTGTCATAGATTAGCTTTGTGGGGTCTCCTCTGAGGGCCTCCCAGCTGGCACGGCCTGTGTCTTTGTTCCCAGTTCTCAGCCTCTTCCTTTGCTCACCCCACTCACCACGCAGGCCTCTGATCCTGGGCCTTGTTGATTCTGCCCATGAAGGAGAGCAAGGCAGCTTGGCCTTTATCACCAAGGTCTCCCCTGAGCTCCAAACTCTGAACTCCCTTCTTATTCCAGCCACTCTTTAGCACATGACTCTGTTAATTTGTTCTCACTCTCTGAAATCACCTCTTGTCTGTCCTTTACTAGACAGGTCTTTCTACTGGCCTGGGGACTCAATCAGAGCAGGTCCCTGTGGATTTGTTCATGTCCTGTCCCCAGGCCAGTTTGGGAGATTGGAATGGTTGGGTGGAGGCTGATCAAATGAGCTGTCTCCTGGCAAGTCCTTACTTGTGAGTTCTCACTGACTCCTGTCTCAGGTTTTACTCCCTGTTCTTCAAAGAATTTGACCCCTGGAAAATATTTTAGGGTCATTTAGTTCAGTGCCTTTGGATGAGAGGGTCACATCCTGGGGCCCGCCTGGTAGATCACTCTGCTCTAGCTGACTGGGCACGTTTCCCTGGCTTCTCTCACTTCTGCATGGGACTTCCTTCTGCAAGTGCGTGTTCAGTCCAGAGTATGACCTTTCCCAGGAGAGTCCCATAGGGCTTAAAGGCAGCTGAGACCTCCAGCTCATCTCTCTGACAGCTCCCAAGGTCAGGGGCAGATGAGGCAGGTCTCAGACCCCAGGGCAGACGCCCGACTTCCCACACCGGATGCTGGGTCCAGAGAGGGCACAGCGTTGCACTGTGCTTTTGGGGAATCCCAGGGCCCTGAAATCTCAGTGTCAGCCTGAGGTCTCTCTCTTCAGCGGAAGTTGCCCAGTCAGTCCTGTCGCCAGGAGTTGGGACTGTGCCTCACTGTCTCCATATGGGAGAATTAGACAAGACTGAGTGGAGCTGGGGAATGGGAAGAAACCTGCAACATTTTCTCTGAACTCGTTCTCACCCTTGCTGGCTTAGCATCCCTACTAAGTCAGATCACTTAACTCTTTCGTTGACAAAGATTCGCTCCTTGACCAAACTTTGGTCAGGCTTCTGAACCATCTCTTAAGCCCATCTGTGTACTTCTTCCCAAAATCCTGTTTGAGCAAGAAGCTTCTCTACCCCATGTCTGATCATCCTTGATAGCGGGTCACCCTTAATAGCTAATCAGGTTCCTCATCCTCCACTGTCACCCAGGCGATGTCTGATCATGCTGGCCTGTCTCTGGCAAGGATCTTGTTAGGTTAGTTTAGCCAGACCCTCCTCAACACTGACATTTTCTCTTAGTAATTTTCCGTTCACTGATTCCCACCCTGCTCCTTAGCTATAAGTTCCCACTTATCTGTGCTGTATTTGGAGTTTAGCCCCATATGTATGTCAGTGGTCTTGAATAACATATTCCTTATTGTACGTCAACAAGTATGATTGGATGTATATATATTTTTAATATTATTCTGCAGACAACTGGATTCCAAGAAATGCACCAGCCTTTGTGAAATCCAGCAATTTCCCCGACATCTTCTTTCCAAAGTCTGATTTTATAGGAGATGCTATTTTAAAACATTAAGGGTACAATAGGATTCACTTCAGGCTCATTTTGTGCCAGAGCAGAGAAGTTTCCTTCTACTTTTTAAAATTTTTAGTCAGAAAGAAAGCGATTGTAAGAATGAGCAAATAGACCCATCACCTCAATACCCAGGAAAGAACTTTTCAATGTTGCCTCCCCCAGGTAACAAGCCTCCTTGTTGGTTACCAAGACGTTGCTTTCAATGTGACTAGTTGGGGCTCTATCTGACCTTCTTCACCAGTGTGTAGGCTCCTAGAGGACAGTGACAAAATTGCCCGCACCCCTCCTCCTGTGCCATCTTGCCTGTGGTGTGCACACTACAAGTGGGCTGGTGGGTTCTGGGAGCACTCAGTGGGCAAGTTGGAAAAACCAAAGAAGGGATTGAATACAGCTCTGCCTCCCAGCTTTGTCACCAGAAGTTACTCAACTTCCTGTCCCGATGTCCTCATGTTTAAAATGTGGACAGCAAGACCTAACTCTCAGAGTTGTGATAAAGATAAACAAAGTCCCATATGGGAAATCACTGAACAAAGATGCACCGTGGTGGACAAACAGGAATTATTCCTTTGCCTCTCTCCTCCTTCCTTTCATTGCTGATGAGGGTGGCTATGTCTTCACTGCCATGGTGGAATGTCTGATGTTCGTGACCATCCAACAGGGATCGCTGCTCATATGTGGGGGGCGTGAACATTAAGAATGCAGACTGTTAACCAGAGCGTTTTCTCATAAAGCTATTGCTTGGCCTGGGGCTGTAGTGGGGAAGAAGGAATGTGGGTCCAGTGTGCAGTGCTGTCCCTTTGTTCATTGGTTCTCCAAGGCCTTTGTCCCAATGGAGAGTCCTCCCTTGGACACACCACAGAAGGGCTTCCTGAGTTTTCCAGCATCATTAACAATTTAGCATCATACATCCCTAAAGGTTATAAGTATTTCCCATATAATATTTTTAGTATGCTGGGAATACTCAGAAGAACTAAACATAGGTACCTCTCTTCAGGGAACTCATTATTTTGAACACAGGAATTCACATTATGTATTGCCTGCCATTTTTAATAGATACACTCTTTTTCCATCCCCATGGTCTGGTGCCTGTTGGAGTCACATACATAGACCTCCTACTCTCTGACCACAGCCTCCAGCCTTCCTGCTTTCTTACTCTCCTCCTCTCAAAGAGCCAATGATTTGCCCTTATTGGGACCTCTCATCCATAGACATCCCCCCTCTTCAACTGCCCTTTCTTTTTTTCCTTCCTGGATTCATCCAGCTTAATTTTGATGCCCCATCTCTTCTTGCTGGTCTGCTGGTCTCCTCAGCAGCCTTCTGATTTTTACTCCATTGCATTCACCAGACAAAACCTCAGCCTGTGTTGTATTGATGGTCTGCTTCCTCTGTACGTCCACTGGGGATGCTAGGGGCTGTTGGAGATGAGTGCTTTCATGGGACATGAAAACCATCATCCACTGGGCTCTCACATTGCCCACCGCTCCTACAAAGCTGTCCTAGTCTGCTGTACAGAGCAACAATTTCAAATACTCACTATGCACTTCACATTCTGATCCTACCACTCTTCCTCCCTTTCAGCCATGAGAATAGACACTATTATAGAACAGCTCCTGCAATGTCCCCCTCATGCCCCACTTCCAACACATATGCTCACCTACTGCATCTGTTGTCTTATTACTGCCTCTTACCCAGGCTCTTTCTTTCACCCAGGCCCTGAACCTCACAACTCATTGTTGTATACTGAAGAATTTGCCTAGTCTTTCTCCTGGGTTACAAGTATGAAGCTTCTCAAACCAGCAGAATTTCCCTGGTGTGTCTTTGTTATGCTAATGATAGATCTTGCCAGGAGGCTCTAGATTCCTGTAGGATTGGGTCTGGTCACAGAAAAGACCAGGTGTGCAAGTAAAGAGTTAGAGGTTTGAGCCATATATCAATCAGACCTCCAGGGAGGAGAGGGACACTGAAGATCAAGCTCAATCATGTGGGCAAGGATTTAATCAATCATGCCTACATAATTAAACCCCAATAAAAACGCTGGATACTGGAGCCCAAAGGAGCATTCTCGTTTGACAGGCTGGGAGTGTGAAGATTTTTGATCTACGTGGAGCAGACACAGAAGCAGTACATTTTTTAAGCAGACCTCTCTCTACGTGTCTTGTCATTTGGCTGGTCCTTCTGATTTGTATCCTTTATAATACAATTATAACAATAGGTATAGCACTTTTCTGTGCTCTATGAATCATTCTAATCATTTGTTAAACCTGAGGGGATTGTGGGGATTCTGAACTTACAGCCAGTCATTCAAAAGTGTGAGTGGTTTGGGGATGCCTTCTGTGAGCCTGGCATGTGAACTAGGAGCAGTCTTGCTGGGGACCATGCTCCCTATATCTTGTATGATTTACACTAACTGTAAGTGGTTAGCATGGGAATTGAATTGCAGTACACCTGGTGGGGGTTGAAACAGAACATGTGTTTTCTCAAAGACCAGCTGTTTTGTTCTCTTTCCCTTTGTCTCTGTCTCACTTTGTCTCTGCCTCTGTCTCTCCTTTAATTTTGTACTCTCTACTGACTTACTTTGGCCACATACACTCAACTCTTCCTTATCTAAAACAAACACGATAATACCTTCTCCCCACACACTGTTTTGTTTCTCTTGAAGGAGTATTTTCACTTGCTTCTCCTCCCACTCCTTGGCCCTCAACAAGTTTGCTTCCCCCACCATTTATTCAAAGCTTCCCTCATGGAGGTCATTCTTGTCCCACAGTCAGTGAATAATCCTTAGTATTTTTAACTAACTTCTCTGCAGCATTTCACACCTATTGATTATTTTCTTTCCTTCTTGTACTACAACCTCTGTCTGTCCCGGTGCTTGCAATACCACACTGGACTTCCTTTGGCTATTCCTTTCCCCATCTCCTATATCATCTTCTGTCCACCCCTTAACTATTCCATTCTGCACAGATTGTCTACTCCCTGCCTTCCTCTTTGATTCCTGGCCTGTGCATGTCTTACCACCCACACAGATGGGTGGTAAGGGAGTGTCACCTTGAGTCTTTATTCTCACTCACCACTCTTACCCTGTATCTGATCAATCATCACATCTGGTTCCTTCAGCCTTCTGCACACCTCTGTGTATTTTTCTGTGCAATTATGTCCTCTGCCTCTGTTATTGCCATAGTCGAGACAACTCCCAGCTACCTTCTCAGTGGTGTCTCTGCTTCTAGTTGTGTGTCCCTCCAGCGTCTTCTTTATTCCACAGCCAGAGTGATGTTTCTAAAATAGATTCAATCTTGTAGATCCAGAACCTATGTTGGGCCTGGCCCATGGCAGGTGCCAGTGACATTTTGCAATGAATGAATGAAAGGCATGTCACATCACTGCTTAAAACCCCCAATTTCTCATACTTCTTAGCACCTAAGCACTTGGACACCATTTCAGGCCTCCTGACCCATTTTTTCTCACTCCTCTCATTGACCTTGAATAGACCCTGTTCATCTTCCCTCTACCTGGAATGCCTTCCCTCCCTTTAGGTGGGAAACTGTAATTCAGCCCTTAGATCTCAGCTATCATGGACCATGTCCCGCCCCACCTTCTTTATGGTCCTGTGTCACTTCCTGCTCCATCTATTTATACCTACTACATTTTATTGCAATTGTTTGCAGTACTAATTTACACACCCACCTGCAGTATCATAGCAGCCCCATCATGCCTTATTCTTGGTAACACTTGGTGCAGCCAGACACTCTATTTGGTGTAATATGGCATCTTATTGTGGCTTAATTTCCATTTCTGTAATTTTTAATGCAGTTTGACATCTTTTCAAATATTTACTAGTCATTTGTATTTACTGTTAGGAAATGCATATACTTTCCCCCACTAGATTATCTTTATTTTTAAATGTATTTGTAGGAGTTCTTAATATATTCTGAACACCAATCCTTTGTGAGATGTACTCACTGTAATTATTATGTCCCAGTTTGTGGCTTACCTGATCACGTTTTCATAGTTCCTCTCAAATGTTAAAAAAGTGTAACATTTAGGGCAGCCCCTGTGGCTCAGTAGGTTCAAGCCTGGCCCTGGCCAAACTACAACAAAAAAATAACTGGGCATTCTGGCGGGTGCCTGTAGTCCTAGCTAATCAGGAGGCTGAGGCAAGAGAACTGCCTAAGCCCAGGAGTTGGAGGTTGCTGTGAGTTGTGACGTCATGGCATTCTACCGAGGGTGAGACTGTGTCTCTAAAAAAAAAAAAAAAAAAAAAAGTGTAACATTTCAATGAGGTCAAATTGATCAGTTTTTCATTTATGATTTATACCTTTGGTGTTAGTGGGTAAGCAGTAGTCCCTGCCTACCCCATAGTTACAAAGATACATTTCTCACTCATTACAATTAATCAGCTGTCTCCTCTGCTGGAGAGCAAGCTCTGTGAGGCCTTGTCTCATGTTGATCCCAGAGCCCTGTAGGGCACAGTGAGCACCTGCTGACTGACTGGCTCAGTGAATGAATAGGAAATGATCGAAAGTAGAAATGAAGTGGTGAGGGAGTTCCAAGGGAGCAGGAGATACCTTTGAAGAGATAGAGGAGGAGAGAGAGTAGGGTAGTGGTTCTCAACACTGGAATTGCCTGGAGAGGTACTGAGGAGGGTCCCACCCCAGGTCCTTCTCCATGGCTAGTCTGAGGCATGGTCTGGGCAGCAGGGGTTCTCAGTGTGTGGTGAGGGCAGAAGGCTGCTGGATTTAGAGGTAAAGTGATGTAGTGGTCAGGGGTACAGACGCTGATGACACTACCATGGCCTTGAATTTTAGCTTGTCACTAACTAGCTGTGTCCTCTTGCACTTGTTGAGCTTGTTTGCCCTCCTGTGAAATGGGCATGATAACACCTGCCTGCCATGAGAGTTCAAAGAGATAAGCTGGAATAAAGTGTCTTCTTAATAGTTTGTTTTTCTTTTTCAAGGATGAGGTGGCATCTGAGCCAGACTGGAAAGACATGCTGGGGAGAGGGAGTGGCCCAGTGAGCACCACTTTCTTTCAGCACCTGAAAAGAAAGGTGGGGATGGGAGTGCAAAGAGCCTGACTTCCCAGGGGTCCCCAGGGACACCACTGTCCTCCCAGATGTCAACACCCCCTCTCCCCCCTACTATATGCCAGCGAGAGTTCTGGATTCTCTCTCTCTCTTTTTCTGTGTCTTTCTCTGTCTCTCTCTCCTTCTAGGAACAGAGCAGTGGCTGGTCCTAAGGAGGAAGAGCCAGGTAGGGTGAATGTTGAGGTTGGAGCGGGGCGGGGGGAGGGCAGAAGTGAGAATGGAAGTCCGTCCATGTTGGGAAATGATGCGAGTTTTGGTTTAGGAAGGAGGAATCCCAGCAGTTAGGAAAGTGCTGGGAGTGGTGCAGAACCCCACTTTAGGGCAGGTAGGGAGTGTTTTCTATGAAAAATAGAGTGGAGAGTGATGGTAAAGGAGGCTTTAGTTGGTTTCCAGGGGTGCTAAGCTGTGTAGATGGTCTTTAGAAGCCATGCAGTGGGATTTTAGTGGTGTTCAAGTTCACAGGTTATTAACATTGACACTCAAAGGTTATTTGGGAGAACTTAAGCGAGCAGCTGGAAGGTTCTGTTCTGGTTCAGGAGGTGGCTGAGGATGCTCTCCAGGCTCTTCTCTTTGGCTGCACACCTGCCTCAGTCACCTGGTTGTCCCATAGGCAGCTTGAACTTAACATGTCCTGAAAAGAACTCTGGATATTACTGCCCAACCTGTCCCTCCCCAGCCTTCCCGTTCTCACTAACTGGCACTCCAACTATCCAGGTGCTCAAGTCAAAATCCAAGTATTCATCCTGAATTCCTTCCTGCTCCCTCATCACCCCACCCCTCCATCAGTGTGTTCTGTGAGCTTGGAAGTAGGTCTGGCCTTTGCCTCCCGGATCACTCCTCCCAGACTTCCTGGTGCTCCACCCTCCTCCTTCCACACTCTCTCCCTCACCAAGCGTGAAATACGTGCCTGTCAGGTTGGGCACGTATATCAATGAAACCAGGAAATTTGAAATGTAACTGATACAATTTGGTGTCATTATACCTGCCAGTTTTTATTCCATAACCATGTTATGTTTATCTTTGAAAACATGCGGCCTCTCTTCACTTGCCTACTAACAGATTTTATCAGTTAGTAGGCAAGTTGAAAGTTTTTGAACATTTAGCTTTAATTATTCTTATCACATATGGGAGTTATCTTTGTAAAGAGTAACTGAGTTCTCCAAAAACAAACAGAAATTTGGGGTTGTGCCCATGGAGCGTGACTCACGGAATCAAATTCTTAGAGGCCATCTTGGCAAGTCTCCCAGTTGCTGCTAATGAGCTTTGCTGGCTGCTTGACAAGTGTCTGCCCTTTGGTGGGGCCACCACTGTGCAAAGGTTTGGTTACAGCATCTCCCCGCCATGTGTTGCTTATTTCTATTGAGCTATCAAGGATTCAACAATTGGGGGGTTGAATTAACAATACTCAGATTCACAAGGGACTGACAAGCCCAAAAGCATTCCATTTATGAGGAAGATCAAATTTTCAATGACTATGTCTGGTCAAGCTCAATTTAGGATTAGAATTCTGACGAGTACATAACACATGTTAGAGTTATGAGGTTAAACTCCTAAAATTTGTATTTTCCTAGAAAATCTGAGTATGTGATTACCATTGATATACCTTTCTGATGACTGTGATTCTTTCATGCCTAATAATAAGAGACAAGGCAAACTAGATGGAGGATCAGATTGCTTTATCCCCAGTTTTCTTTAAAACCTAGATGGCTCCTGTCATTACCCGGCCCCCATTCATGAAGTTTCCTTAGTGTTTATTGAATTAAACACAGATCTCTGCTTTTGCCAATATGGCTGAGTATAAGTTCTGTAAGGTCTTCCCGACTCTTAACAAATATATTTTAGATGAGAAAGATTTTGAAATACATTTCTGGATTTCCAATAGGAAAAGGAAATCTCTTAACTTCTTCTTTCTGTCTCCTCCGATCACCCTAGGACAAGCTTAAGCCAGAGTGGCTGTGAGCAGCAGGGAAACCCACACCAAAGGCTGTCTTCCTCTCTCAGGGAAAACACTTATAACAGCCTGGCTATTGGTGGGGTCCTTGAACTATGGGCCATTGGCAAGGGTTGGCAATCCCAAAGTCTTACCTCAGTCTGGGACCTTCTAAGCATGTTTAAGTAGGTTCCAGGTTGGTGACATTCCTCTGGCCTCCCAGGAAAAGCAGATATAATCCTCTCCAGAGGCAAGTCCCTCTAATTCATCAATAGATTACAATGCTCACAGAACCAAGATCAACCATGTAAAGCTCATAGTCAAGTTCACAGAACACACAGAACAACATGGCCTGAGTGACATGAATGAGAATCAACATAACATGACACCAGTTGGGATCCCCTGAGACTTAAACTGTTAGAATTACTGAATAGGAAATATAACTGCTGCAACAGCAAACTGTACCCGGTGCTCACCACACCCCGGGCTCTGTTGTGAGCACTGAATACATTACGGCAGATACTGGCTCAGTTCCACACTCACCCTCCAACTCTGCCCTTCTAATTTGCACCAGATTAAAAAGTGGGGTAAAGGAGGCAGCTTATTCTGCTCTTGGCCGCACCTCTGGCAGCACCAGCAAAATGGGCAGTAGCAGTGGCAGTCATGGGGAACTGGCCTCCTAGCAGTGGAGACTTACATGAGCAAGGTCCCTGAGGGGTCAGTGGCCAGCAGGTGACAGAGGCTGCTGGAATGGCTGCATGGTTCTGTGGAAACAGAGCAGAGTTGGCTCAGAGGAGCCTTGACTTCTGCAGGTGCAGAAGCAGCTGTCTGTGGTTTCTGGCTTCTGAGTCACTCCTTTCCATTTTCCCCTCCACCAGCTCTTCTAATTTTGTAACTGACTTCCCTGTATATAATTCCCTCTCTTATTGAAATAGCTAGCCTGGTTTCTGTTTCCTGATAAGACATTATCTTGTATGCACGTAGCAACTCATTTAAGCCTTATATCTAGGTACAATAATTATTCTTATGTTACAGATGAGAAAACAGAGGGGCAGAGAGATGAAGTCACTTGCCTAAGGTTGCACATATAGGGGAGGGGTCTATGTAACAGGTAACCCTGTAGAAAAAAAAATTTTTTTTTGAGACAGAGCCTCAAGCTGTCACCCTGGGTAGAGCACCATGGCATCACAGCTCATAGCAACCTCCGACTCCTGGGCTCAAGCGATTCTCCTGCCTCTGCCTCCCAAGTAGCTGGGACTACAGGTGCCTGCCACAATGCCTGGCTTTTTTTTTTTTTGGTTGCAGCCGTCATTGTTGTTTGGTGGGCTCGGGCTGGATTCGAACCCTCCAGCTCAGGTGTATGTGGCTGGTGCCTTAGCCGCTTGAGCCACAGGCAGGCACTGAGCCTTTGTAGAAAATGTTTAAAGAAATAAGGTGAAATTTAAAAATTAAATCTGGCAGGTTTAAAAAAAGGAAACAATATCCTAAAAGTAGTAAGTATGATGTTGAAATACGTATCTTAGTGGATGGGTTAAATAGCTAAAGAAAGGATTAATGAACTAGAGGACAGTTGTGAGAAATTATTCAGAATTCAGCCTAGATAGTAAAAGTAAATGAGAATTTTATAAAAGTAACTTATACAACGAAGGGGAAATTATGAAAGAGGTTAAGTGATAGGGTAGAATGAGAATTAACATTGGTCTAATTGCAGAATGGAGAGCATAGAAAAGGCAACATTTAAAGAGAGGACTGAGAATTTTTCAGAATTACTGAAAACTGTTGACTCCACAGATAGAGGAAACACAACGTACACCAGGGAGGATAAATAAATACACGACAAACACATTGTAATTCCCACTCAACGAAGATAAAGAGAAGATCTTAAAATTGGTCTGGGGGAAGGGCAGACCTCTTAGAAAGACATGACAATTACAAGAACAGATATCTCTACAGCAACAGTGGGAACCAAATGCAGTGAAGCAATATCTTCAAAATGTTGGGAGAGTTCATCTATCTTAGAAGAGTAAGGGTGAAAAGGATGTTTTGGTGGGAGACCCATTCTGCCCTGCAGAAACTATCAACAGCAGCAAAAAGGAATGAAGGTGACATAAAAATGTTTTCGTATTAACAAAAATTGGGAGCACTTACCACCAACAAGCGCTCGTGGAATAGATGTTTAAAGAAAATTTTCAGGAAGAAGAAAAACAATCACATAAAGCAGGACGAAGATACAAAAAAAAAAATACAAGGAACGAAGAAACTGTTCAAATTATAAGTAAATTAAAAATTGCTTGCATAAATAATAACAACAATAACCATGATGCTACTATTAATTAGTTGGGGGTTAAAGAAAAGGGAAGAATTGAAATTCTAGACAATTAAAGCATGGAAAGTATTCAGGAGATACTCAGAAGTTAAAGTTCTAGAACTTTCTTCCAGGGGGAAGAAGAGACACTAATTTTTGACTGTTAATTTCTCAGCACAAAACCTTAAGGATAATTATAAAAATAATAGACATGGAAGATATAACTTCTGAGAAAGTCAAGGGAAAAATATGGAATAAGAAAACAAACCAATAAACATCTCAATTGATCAAAAAAAGGAAAGTTCAGAAGGAGAAAATCAGAGCATAGAAAAAGTAGCATAAATAGAAGTGGGAAAGAAAAAGGCAGAAAGAAGTTCAGAAATATTGACAATGTATTAAATTCACCATTAAGAAATGGACAAATACTAGGAACAATAAACATTCTGGAATGACTGTAGCAGCGCTAACCAGAATGGGCTCTAAGACACATGTATTATTGTGAAGGGCCCATTGCGCAGAATGAAGAACAAACCCCGGGAGTCAGGACTTTGAAGCTCCCCGTACCTTCCTCCACCTTTTCAGCTTCATCCCCCCGCCCCCATCAGTGCGTGTCCTGAGCTACTTCACTGTTCTTGATACAAATTCCATGGTCTGTCAGCTCGAATCATTCTCTCTGCCTGGCATAACTTCTTCATACATGTTCCCCTACTGAATTCCTGTCTTAGTATCCCATCTTCTCCCAGGCAATGCCCAGCTGGGGCTATTCTCTCTCCCATTTCCCCAGATTCCCCTTTCTTCACTTCCATCATATTATTTATCACATCTGTCCTTTGCCACTGTTTTTCACTTTGTGTCTGCCTTCCCTCTTTTCTAGACCCTGACAGCTCCTGGAGGCTTGGATCATTTCCTTTTTATTTGCTTGTTCTCCACAGGACAGTGACTGATGAATAAATAATTATTGACTTCAATTGAATTTCGCTTAAATGGACATATGCCATATCTGACTGGCTTCTGGGCCATTGTGTTCTTCCTGCCTGGTGGAAATAGGGGATGGGAAACCATATCAAAGGCAGGGCTGTGTCATGTGAAAGAGCATGAAACCCACCCTTAAGTGCTGATAAAGAGCCGACAATGGTGGAAAAGCAAACTTCCGGCTTTTAAATGACGATGTAAGAAGGTGGCCCTCATAATGCTCAGGTGGGACTCTATCATGAAGGTGTTGCTGGCGACTTACAACTGCACTGTCTACTCAAATATGAACTCGCCATCTCCATAGGGACCCGAGGACAGGAATTCTGTTGATGCAGACTCCTGACAATGAGGCCAGCACTCAGAGAATTTTTATCAAGTAGTTTTTGAAGAAATCTGTTTTGCATTTCTTCAACTAATATTTATCTTGGTGGTTTAGCTTAGGTGCAGGGTAATTGAATGTTTGGGAGTGCTTCGTAAATGATGGCTTGATAAATGAAGCGTTATTCCAAAGTCACTAATTCTGGCAGCAATTAAACACCATGTTCAGTTGAGTCTTAAGGTCTATAATAGAATGTGACAGTAAAATCCATGTGTGGGAAGATGCTTATCCTTCTGTCCTTCATAGTAAAGTGAACTCAGTTTGTCCCCAAAATGACATCAAGTGATTAAAGTGTAGTTTTCCCAAAAAGTGGGTGGGGCGGAACATTCTCTGTTTTACTGTCAGAAATTACCATCCTTCAGGAAACTGTTCCAACTGACCCTGACTCATGTGAATGGGTTAAAATGAGAGTTGGGGACGGCAATTTGTATTTTAAAGAAACTTTCCTGTGTTTTAGATAGACTGTGGGTTGGAAAAGCTGATCTGTGATGTGGGGAGAGGAGGTTGCTGCCCTTAGTGGTTTGACTTCCTTTAAAGCGACCTCTAATTTTATTACAAAAGAATCTGGACTTTTCAAAAGTGTTGTAAGTATAGTGCTGAGCCTGAAAGGGATAGGCCTGAGAGATAATTTGAACGAATTCAGACATGGACACTACTGACATCTGCTCTGGGCCTCCCTGGCGACTGAGTTGTGGAGAGAGAGGAGAGAGAGGGTCAGGGATTTAGAATGGGGGCCACACCAGGCACAATCGGGTTGATCAGCAGCATAGGAGAGATCAGGCTGGTGAACCTCAAGGAAGAGGGGGGTGCATTTATTGTCACATGCCGAGGGCATTATGAAAAATATTGGAACTATGAAGTTGAGTAAGACATTGTCTCTGATCTCAATAAGCTCCCAGATTAGGGGGGAAGACAAAAGAAAATACTTAATAATTATGACAGTGTTACACATGCTCTGATGGAGTATGTGCATGGGACAAGAGGAGGGCAGGTGGTTGGGTCTGGGAGCACTGGGGAACACATTTCTGGGTAGCTGCTGTTATACTGAGTCTTAAAGGGAGAGTGGTACCCCAGAGGGCAGGGAGAGTGTCCTGAAAAAAGGAGTTCAGGTAAGGTGGCTGCAGAGAAGTGATGAGAGATGAGACAGGGGAAGTAGACAGGGACCAGATTAGGAAGGACCCGGTGCACGAGGCAAGGAAATCAGAGCAACATAATCAGATTTGCATTTTAGCAAGTTCATTTTCTACACAGTACTAGAGAAAGGGCTGACGTTGACCTGGTTAAGGCAGGGAGATGGGTAATCCAGAAAGGAAATGATGAGGTCCTGAGAATGAAAGGGAGAGAGTTAAGAAGATATGTTCAAGATAGAATCAAAATGGATTTAGTGACTAGTTGATGTGATTAGGGGTTGAGGAAGAAAAGCTGGGGATAATTCTGGGACTTCTAGGCTGACCTACTGTAGTGCCATTATTCAACATCACCAGGAAACCAGGGGGGATAATCAGCTTTGTTTGTTTGCTTTGGAATGGGAGGTGGTGAGACACGTGAATTTGATATGCCTTTGGGGTGTAGACAGTGGTTGAATGTGTACATTTCTTAGTAACCACAGACCCACATCAGTAAGGAAACAGCAACCTTAGTCGGATGGATATACCTGGAACATGGTACCCTACAAGTGGAGCCAGTTTCTCTGTGAAAGGAGAATAAGAAGAACCTGGGCCTGGTGGAATCCATTGTTAGGAGTGAATGTGATCAACTACTTAAGATACAAGGCCTCCCATGTAGTAAGTGCTTGATAAGCACTTGATAAATAATGTTGTTATAATTTGTTCCCTAATTAGAATGCCATGGGAGAATTCAAATTAAAAACATGCAAACCAACTGGCAAACTCTATCCTTTCTAAAAGTCATTAAAACCTGGAGGGCAGATGGAGTGGGCAGAGAGATGACTGAGGGACCTGGGAGACCAGCATGGCCTTGCACAGACCAGGCAAGATGAAAGAAGGGGATTGAACGAGGTCTAAGCTGTTCAGTCATAAGGATCCTCTAAGACCCAGACTAATTTTTTAAAATGAGGATTAAGGTAATTCTAGGCATTTCAGGCAACACAGCGTTAATTAAATAGTTCAGGGTGGAGAGATCTGAGAGAGCCCCCGTCCTGGGGCACTCCAGCACCATGGCTCAGTCTCCTTCCCTGGGATCTACTTTGCAAATGACCAAGGTCATCCCCACATGGCTGTGGCCCCTGAGGGTCCTGGAGCAGTGAAAGGAAGACAGAGTCTTGAGAGAGTGCATCAAACGTCATGGTGCTTGGCAAAGACCACCATCCTTTCCTGAGCCTGATCTGAGGACTCTGCTCACTGGGGCTGCTGCCAAGAAGCTGTGATGTCATGCATTCTTGCCCTCGTTGTCCCCACCCTGGCCTCCTCTTCCAACAGTTGTGAGATGCAGGATGACCCAGTGGGTTATTCCAACGCTGGAAATTTCCAACTTTTCCAAATGACAGTGGGGATTGTGGTATGGGGAGGGGAGATGAGGCCGTGGGGTTAGCGTGCTTAGGAAACACTTAAAGCTCTCCCAGTCTGGGAAATTCTAAGGGGGGAAATGGTATTTTTATCATTCCAGATTGATGCAGAAGCATGACAGGAGCAGTGAGTTGGGGGTGACTCACACTGGGGCTGGGTTTCTGATTCTGCCTAATCCAGACAGATCAGAAGCAGTAGCAGGTTGGGGGGCAGCCTCCTTTGCGTGCAGGTAGAACTGCTCCAGATTGTCAGGTCATGTTCTGAGGACCAGCTTGGGGACCATGGAGAGTGACAGGGATGCTGCAGTTCCTTCTCCGATGCCAGTCCTGCCATTCCCCTCGGATAACATCTCAGGGGCATCTTGCCTTCCCTCCTCAGCCTGTAGTTCAGCTGAGGACGTGTGGAGGCCAAAAAGCTTCTTTCAAGTCTTACTTTCCTTGAGCAGCTGTGCTTGAGGAACCTGAGGAGCTAGCTAGGCCAGAGACTGCTCAGCAGGTCAAAGGCCCTCCCACGTGGAGGTGACGTGGAAGGAAGGAAGGAGAGAGTATATGCAGTTTTCTTCTGAGACATGCTGGAAATATATTTGCAGAGAAAATACCCCAATTCAAGCCTTGAGCCCTCCAGGAAACCGTGGAATGTTAGGGTAGTCATTCTCAAGGGAGTCTAAGAATGCTTGTATCAACCATTTCCTTTAATTCCCGCAACAACCCTGCATGATACTGAGGGCCAGTCACCTTCCAAGTGATGGGCGGTGATGGTGGTGGCAGTGTGTAGCCTCACAGCAGGGTGGGGCAGTGTGGTGGAAAGGAGGTTGGTTTTAAACCTAAGACTTTAATTTATTGCTTCCCAGTTTTTGCCCTCATAGTGCTAGTCAGGTATAATGGACGAATTAAAATTGTATATGTCTATGGTGAACAATGTGATATCTTGATCTATTAGTATCTATCTATATATATATATATATATATAGCAGGATAATTAAATCAAGCTAGGTAACATAGCCACTCGTAGTGTTCTGATACCATTAAACTCAGACGCAAATGTAGGCTCTGCTGATGGATGGGGTTGTACGTCTAGTCCTAAGGCAGGATCCTTTCATGTTGGTAATAAACCTGCTGTTCCAGGGCTGCTCTGCTTTTCCTTTTTTTTTTTTATTGTCTCTCCCTGAAAATTAGGACATGGTCACTTTTTCTGAATAGGCCTCCTGAAAGCAAAACATCCTCCTTCAACTCTTTAAGGTCAGGGACTTGTGCCCTCTGCTGCTGAGGTGTCCCTGCAGCACAGAGCTGAGGACATGGCAGGTGTGTGAGAATATGTCCTTGGACTGATCTTGGCCACAAGTGTCGCTGCTGCATTTTATGTATATACGAATTACAGATAGGCTGAACCGGGGCCTTTGTGCTGCTACAGGAATCCCAGGCTACATGAGTTGTATAATATTGACATTCCTAGAACTTTTTATTAGTTCTTAAAAATTATACAAACTTAGGGTAAGAAATCAGTGCAAAAGAGTTTATTGTGAAAAGTAAGATGGCTCTGTCTTTGCTCAGAGACAGAAACTGCAGCTCAGAATTTACTGCTATTAATAGTTTCTTTTTCTTAGTGTACAATTTTGATGGTTTATGGAACTTACAGCTCAGGAAGCTGGACACTGGAGTTAATCTTAGAAATCTGTTGCTGTAGATACCTGTATTAGGCATGATCATCTCACAAAGACATAGCTATCCACATGCACAGAGGGGAGATCTCCCCTGGGGCCCACTGTACCTTTCCCCAAGTTGGGCTCAGATTACCCTGGGGTCAGCTGTGAGGATAATGCTGGCATGGGGTGGTCAGGAGTCCACTTAACATTGACTTAGGCTACTTGGGAGTATCCTCCTAGGAACCCAGGCCCCCACAGGCTCTTAGGAAGGAAGAACTCTTGGCTGTTTGAGGTTTTTCTAGTTCTAGAGTTCAAAGTCCCTTTGTTGAGTTGGATGGGATGTGCCCATGGGCCATCGAGCTGGCGCTGAGAAGAGAGGAACGTCAGGAGTCAGAGGTCAGGAGGGTGTAGGGTTGTAGCAAATCCTGGCACAGGGGCTGAAGAGCCATGATGGGAGTGGTGAATGTGGTGGGCATAGTGGGACAGAGTCAGTGGGAAATCACAGCGCCACAGACCCCATGGGCTGCTGCTGAGTGACCAAGTTGCTTGGCTGTGCACTTTGGCATGTAGTGGCAGATGACCAGCAGGGGTGAGAACATTGCACCTGCCCTGTTGGGTGAGACAAGGCAAGTCTGAGTCTTGCTGGGAGGAAATCTGGCAGCAGCAGCAGACAGATTGGTGGAGGGGAGACCTGCAGACAGCCAGGCAATCAGATCTGTGTTGTTGAGGACCACAAGCTGGGAGGCCCTCAATGACAGATCAGATGAGAGGAGCATCTGGGGCTGCCTGTGAGTCAGGCCACAGCAGCTGAGGGTCAGAAGGTCCTTTCATTGCAGCCTTTTGGGGAGTGTCTCATTGGTGCTTGGATCTTCTTTGCAGGTGGGCCTGAGGGGTCTGCAGGCAGAGGGTGAGCTGGTGAGAGAGGCCTGCTGCAGAGCTAACCATAGGCTGCTCTGGAAGTGCTCGCTGCAGGCATGCACAGGCAGGCGGGCCTGGTAGAGGCTTGCTTGGCTCTGTCATGTGGAAAACGAGTTGTACTTAGTATATAAAGATAAAGGGCTTAGAAACCCCATCTATCCTGTGACCCTGCCCCAGGCCACAGGTGCTTACGGGGGCCTGCTATTTTAATAATGGGCCTCCGCGTGAGCTGGTGGTCATTTACCCACATGTGACTAATGAAGGGGCTCTCCACCCTCTCTCTGCCTCTAGAAGTGGAGATCTCAGGCCCTGACAAGACACAGTGGCCATTTGAGTGAACCAATGGGAAAGTGCCAGTTGTTATCCCAATACATTTCCTTGGGATGGGAGAGGAGTATTTATGTTATGGAACCCCCTCCACATTTGCCGGCCTTGTCCTCATAGCTATGAGGAGCTATGACAGGCTATGGTGGAGCAGATTCAGGAAGGGGCCCTGCCAAGGGGGCCCAGACCACCAGCCCGACAAGGGCAATGCCAGGCTTGGCTCACGGCCTATGCGTGATACCCTGGTGTTGCTGAGTCATCTCTGTTTGGTCTTATGAAAGAAACCCCCTTCCTATGACAGAGGAGACTGGGACTCCTCGTTTTCAGTTTATGTATAGTGGGTGAGAAGAGTCAGGAGTTCACCCAACGATATGGATGCAGACGCCAGAGTGGGGCTTTTCCCCATGTCTTTGGGCAGAGGGTCAAAGACACTCTTGGGGGCCTGGGAAGGCGAGTGGAGGCCTGCTGTCTGGTCTGGGGTGCTCACGTCTTATTGAGAGAGAGGATGTGCACACACACACGTGTACAAAGGGAATTGCCAAACAGGCCACTTAACAGACACCAGTGACATTTACAACTAAGAATCAAGAATATGGAAATAGGGACTCAAGTGGGGAGTATGGATGTTTGGGAGCTCATGGAGGTGGGCCTTGACTAAAGGAAGACGGAAGGAGAATCACACTCTTTGTATTGAAGACAAAGCCAATACCTGCTCTCTCTTGTTTTGTTACTGGAGAAATGTTAGGGCTGGGCTCTCCAGCTCCTTAAGTGTGAGGTTCTCCAGACTGAAGCCTTTTCCAACTGGTCTCTTCGGGTCAGAGGCTGCCTTGATTTTGTTTCCTCATTTAAGCCACAGTGGGAACATGCTGGACACACAGGAAATCACACGTGGGGAGGGTGACTACAGCATAGGAGCAGCCCACCTGCACTGCTGTAGCTGGAGAGTTGGAAACCGTTTACATCATGATTTAAATGGCTGGACTGGAAAGCTTGTTTATCCATAGGAAAATGAAGTCTGCGGTTTGGGTTTTTTTCTTTCTTTAATGTTGCTAAAATAGAAATTTCAGCAATCAAAAGACACAGGACAAATATTTTTATTAGTTTGATTTATTAGCTATTTCTGAGACTAGTTTTGTAAGCTAGTTTTGAACATGAGGCAACAGAAGTCTTTAATTATTTGAATTTACCAAAAGAAAAAGTAAATATTTCTAAAATGTCAGAAATAAAGGATTTGGTATTAGAAGGGGCCTCAGGTGTCCAATCCCTGCAGATGAGGAAGGGCATCTGGGACTGATGACGTGACTTGTCTGGAACCACTCAGCCAGGCACAGAGGGAGGCTGGGTCTGACTCACCACCACCAGCCAGCTGTGGCTTTTTGTAATGTGTTACTGCCAGCACAGTCTTCCACATGCCCTAGCTCATTTGACCCACGCACGCTATAGCTATGGGTAACGTGTCCTTGATATCTCCTTAAAACATTGCAAGCATCCTCTTCTATTCAGATGAGCCTAGCTTTTCCCTTTGCCTGTGTCTGACTTCCGTGACTGTGCCATGTGAGGCATAGTCAGGGGCCCCTGAATGGTTACTTCTAAAGCGAACCAGAGGACAACAGCTACCATATGTGACAAGCACTCTGTCAGCCTCTTCATATTTACTATCTCATTTTATTCCTGCAACATCATTAAATGCAGGCTATGATTACCCTTCCATCTTTGCAGGGGTATAAAGCAGGCTCAGAGGAGTTAAATAACTTGACCATGTTCCTGTATTTAGAAAGTCCCTCTCTTGACGTCGTTGACAGGTTCTTGGAAACTGCAACTTTGCGTGGAACAGCATACACACCAGAGCCTTGAATAATGTCATTTCATTCAGTGTTGTTGCATTATAAAATTGACCAGGAAACAAATGGGTTTGGTAATACTTGATTTGGTTAGAGTTGTAGTTTCTGAGAATAAGTGAGGACTTATTGTGTTTAATTTGATTCAACATACTAACACTGTTATTTGAACACATAATCCATGTAAAAATGGAGATATTTTACATGGCTGCATACCTCACCTTTGAAATCTGCTGTGTGTTTGACACTTTACATTTTGATTGTGATGAGTCACATTTCAGGTGCTCAAAAACCACTTGTGCTGACTGGACCCGGGGAGGGTGGTGAAGGTCTTCAAATGAAGTAATGGAAAAACCTGGAAGGGTAGTTGACAGGCGTTGATGCCTTGGCAAACCCTTAAGCAGTTGAAATTAACATGGGATACTGAAGATATCAGCAAGAAATTAGATGACATATTAGTTGTTATGCCTAATTATTTTTATTTTTTGATCAAAGAAAGTTAAACATTTCAAATATCAAAGTTGGAATAAGATATAATAAAAAGTGAGCTAGGTCCACATACAGAATTGCTGAATTCATATTCGAGTTCTGCTCTCCACCAGCTGAACAATTTTGGAGAGCCCATTTAGCTGCATTGAACCTCACTTTCCCCATTTGCAAAGTGAGGATCATACTACCTGCCCTATAGGTAGATTTATAAAATGTTACCACGATCAACGAGGGCTCACCTGTTCCCTTCCAAGTACTGTGGCCCCTGCCTGAAACAGTGATTTCACTGCCTTTTGTGTGTGCTCCGGGAAGTAGGAGTCAGCCTGAGCCTTGCAGTTACAAACACGGGTTTCAGCCATTTACCGTGTAATGGACACATTTTAAAGGCCACACCCACAAGGAGCACATTTTCTATAACTCACGTTAATCTCAATCCAGGTCCTTATTTTGGGCTGTGGCAGAAAATTTAATCTAATGTCTTTCAGGTAAGCTCAGGCAATTCCACAAGTTTGTAGTCATTTTATGTTTCAGCCCAGCCAAGTTGGGGTTCCTCTTCTCTCCCCTTTTCTCCTTTGGGGGAGGAAAGGGTCTGTGTAGTACAGAGCTGTTGGTGGGGAAGGAAAGCTTGTGGGGCCTTTGGGAACTGCTGACTGTCTAGTCAGTGGCCTTGCTCCTCCTGGTTCCCGCTGGAGGACGGTTGTATCCTCCTTGTCCTGATGACAAGTTTCCAGGTCTGTAGCCTCTTTCTTTGCTAAAATATGGAAGTGGACAGCTTCTGGATGTTCTCCTGAACTTTTCTGGGGCCACGGGAAACTGTGTGTGTGTGTTTACATGGTGTGCTTCTGTCCAGTCCTTTCTTGCCATTTCTTACTGTTTCTGCTGTTTTTAGTCTCGCTCTGCTTTCTTTTTTTTTTTTGAGACAGCATCTCACTCTGTTGCCCCAGGCTAGAGTGCCATGGTGTCAGCCTAGCTCACAGCAACCTCAAACTCCTGGGCGTGAGCCATCCTCCTACATTGGCCTCTCAAGTAGCTGAGACTACAGGTGCCTGCCATGATACTTGGCTAGTTTTTTTTTTTCTATTTTTAGTAGATACAGGGTCTCACTCTTGCTCAGGCTGATCTTGAACTCCGGAGCTCAAGCGATCCTCCCGCATTGGCGTCCCAGAAGCATGAGCTGCTGCACCCAGCTCTGTTTCTAGTCTCGTAAGGCTTGCAGCTTCCTTGAGCCTTCTCTGGAAGCAAGTCCTCTCCACCCTTGTCATCACCCCTCTCAGAACTCAGCCGAGAGGAGAGGATGCAGGCACCACAGTGGTCCTGGGGCTCTCTCCTTTCCTCTATGAAGCCTCTTCTTTCCCTCCAGGGCAGACTCTTCTTGTTGGTTGAAAAGGGTTTTCTAGCTCTTGTCAGAAGAGTCACAGCTTTGAGAGAGGTACGTTGAAGTAAGGCAAATATCATATGGACTAAAAGTTACCATGTCAAAGAACAACTAGAGGGGGGAAGATTTTTAAAACATTAAAACAGATTTTATTCAAGACAATTACAATAGTGGAAAGGAAACCTCAGTACAGAATTGGGCTCAATTCTGAACACAGCACAGGCAAGTGGATAGAAAATTACTAAGAGGAGAAGTCAGGGGTAAGGGGTGTTCTGGCTAAACTGATTCTAACAGGATTCTCTCTAAAGACAGGCCAGCTAAAGATGGGCATCACCTGGGGGGAGGTGAGGGACAAAGGATCTGATTAAGTGTCAAGGGTGATCAGATACTGAAGAAGATCAGATATTGAGGTTGGAGTACTCTTGTCAAACTGCCTTAGCAGGTTTCTTGCTAAAGCTTTTTTTTTTTTTTTTTTTTTTTTTTTTTTAAAACGAAAAGCAAACATTTTTAGAGATGTCTCCAACTTAAGGTGCTGGACACAGACACTACCCAAGTAGTCATCCTTTATGAGCCTTAGGGGGGCTCCTTTGTTTTGCTTACAAACTCA
>CAUYQV010106052.1:0-10228 GCA_963574575.1 Galagoides demidoff | reverse complement strand
CAGCTACTTGGGAGGCGGAGGCAGGAGACTCGCTTGAGCCCAGGAGTTGGAGGTTGCTATGAGCTGTGATGCCATGGCACTCTACCCAGGTGGATAGCTTGAGGCTCCGTCTCAAAAAAAAAAAAAAAAGAAAAGTTAAATTATAATGAAATATTTTCATATAAGTAGTGTGGTAATATAGTAACTCAGATTGAACACACAAGCAATTTTATATTTAGTAAGTCGACTGTTTATGGTATGTTTTACATAGATTAATTTTTATTGTTTGTCTTTGTTTAAATAGGAGAGCCAAATTGAAAGCCGACAGATACTGCAAATGACCGGGATTTTTGTTTCTGCCCTTTTTTTTTTCTGAATAAAATATTAGAAGTGCTTTTACAGAATTCTTGTTTGAATACAAAGGGGAAGAGTCAGATCCTTTCTGCCTACGATGAAGGCATTCAGTTTGCTCAAATTTAAACTCTATCAGATACTTAGAATGAAAAGTTTGGCAACAGAATTGAACATCTGGCGGTTCACCCACCATTTTGACTAATGGTGATTTGATCTTAGCTTGTTTTTTGCTTATATTTCGGCTTTATTCATCTCTATAAGGACATCATCTGTAACAAACTGGTAGGAGTAGGATGCTAATAAAACTCTGGGGTGGACTGGCAATCATGTTCATTTTTACAGCATACCCTTAAATAATCTAAAATAGTGTTAGTTGTTCTACTCTTAATATCCATAGAACTGACCTTGGAAATGTAAACTGTATTTGACTTACATACTGAACTTAGGTGTTCTGTGACCTGCAGTATGCTGAATTTAGCTCTGTGGATAGGAGGCTGAAAAGATTCTACCACTCTCAGCTATGTGGGAACACAAATAGGGTTGACAAAGGAGCAGGGAAGTTTCTACTACATATGGTCAATGGTTTTTATGAAAAGAATATGGATAAAGATGAGTCAGTGATATTTTGGCTTTCTCACATTTTTAGAGAAACATTCGTGTACATAGATCACACATTTTTATATCATTTATTGACCTGAGGCCAAATTCTACTTGATTATCTACTTTTTCCCTCTCTGAGAGATCTAGAAATGCTATGACATTGGAGAATAAAATACTACTTTTTCTAGAGTCCTTTCTACATAGCCTTTTGTATCCTGTGAAGATTTGACTGTGATAAGGAGGAAGGAGATATCAACACAGGCTAAGTTAATTAATGAGAAACAGCACTCCTTCTAATCTATAGCTGGATTTACAAAATACACTTCCAAAGCTACGCTGGGCACATGGGGAAATGCAATGACATATTTTTTTCTCTCTCAGACTTATCAGCCCATCATAGAAAAGCTATAAGCAGAGACATATTCTACACTATAAAAAGCCCATGAACTCAATTTTGAAAGGCAAAAAACTCTTTGTCCTAAAGTGTAAAATGAAATAAAAATCTGTAGATAATGTAGAGGACTGTTAAGTAAACACTATCACTTAGAGAGGCTCTGAGTATTCCCAGTCCTCTTTCTAACTGACTTCTGGGAAAAACAAAAGATTATTTAGATTTGCCCTTGCTAAAGACAGATTCTATTTACTTTATTTTATGCAAGTTCTCTAAACCATTAAGCTGATCGTGAAATTTCTGTCGAGTCTCACTTGAACACTCTGGTCCTCCAGCTGCTTTCGCCTACCTAGAAAACTTACCCCAGAGAAGTTCTGATGACTTAAGTATTTTTGGTATTTTCTGATTGACTTTACAAAATTAACCATCTACAAATTACACACCTGTTTTGTGAAATAAAATAATAACCTACAAGCAGAATTAATTGTACAGCTTTCTCACTAAGCAAGTAGATGTTTTCAAGCCTCTTCAGTTATTACTAAGGACCACACCAGACACATGCTATCTCATAAATAAATGGGGTGGGAGATGAAAAAGTTCTATAGTAAAAAGTTCTTGTTGGGCGCATTCTTTTAACTACTAACTCAGTTTTGCAAATTGTGGGCACAATACTTTAATTCACAAAATCAAACTGAACATGAATGGTTCTGAGCAGGACAGGCAGTCTCCCTGTTGTCTTTACTGTACCCTGATTCTCACATTTATATTACTGCATTTTTGTTTTAGATAATGGTCTTTTTGATTTATGACATAAGTATAATCCCTTTTATTTGCTCTTACTGGAAGAAGAGATAAAAATCTTGGGCTTATGTATGATTTTCTGTACGTAAGTACCACTGCCATATAAGAGCCTTTATGGAAACTAGTGGTACTCCTAATTGCAGGAATTACCATTGCTCAATTTTTCTGGAAATAACTTCATTTGAAAAAACATTTCTGGAAATGAAGCAAGTCTTCAAAGAAGCCTTGGAGTGCAATGACACTCCATTTCTAATAGTAGGAAGGTCATCCCAGGTCATGTTTAAGGAGAAAAGCAAAGGGTAAAATAGTTTTTTTCCCACTGGCTTTATTTTGTTCAGCAAAATAAAAACAAGACTTAATACTAGATAGGGACTTGCCTTGAAAGTTGTGCTGTGCCCTGAAGGTGATCTTTGCCAACTCTTGAAAGACTCCTTTTTTCTAGTCCCAAAATATACTCAGCTTCTTTCTGTCATGATGTGACAGGAGACTGCAACAATTTACAGGAGTATTGGCAAGACCGAGTTGAAATCTGTTACTCTCTTTATGTTACTCCCAGAACACAGGACCAATTCCCAGTATTAAAAATGATTTCTTTTGTTTGTTACTATGAGCTTAAGCAAACATCTTTCTTCAGAGTCAGAGCACTGGCCTCATCACTAGAGAGAGAGAGATAACTCTAACTTACAAGGTTATTCTCCCACTGGCTATCACATTCACTGAGAAAATCTTGGCTGGATGCTCAAGAAGTGAAGTCTATTCCAAAGCAACTTAATACAAAACAACTTCTAAAAAGTCCTCCAATAACCATCGTCTTGAACTTTGAACTACCAATTGACCATGAAGAGTGATAATCAAAAACCTAGCTCATCCTTTTTAAACAGTCACTGGGACTGCACAGGCAATTTCAAAATGAGCACACTGACACAAAGCAAACCTATTCAGAGCTGTGTGAGAATCTTGCCCTGGGCTTTGCTTACTCTAAACGACAAATTAAGCTGATGCTCACAGCAACAGAAAGGTCTCTATGCAGATGCAGCATCTCCTGCACTGTCACAAACCCAGAGAGGAAAAGGAGGGAGGAAACTTGTCTGTCCACACATTTTGTTACAAACAAATATAAAAAATAAATAATATTCTAAGACAGTACAAATGCAAATACTATTCCCTTGTGTCAGTAACATACAGCATGCCTACATAGAATAATAATTCTTCGTTCACAGGACACTTGGCAGTGCACTATTCAAAATGTTTTGATTTTGTTTGGGGTGCTAAGATATGAAAGCAACTGCATTTGCAACTTATTAAATACTTCCAGGAACAAAGAGTTCACTTTGTTTAGGACTTGAAGTTTGGGGGAGTTAATCATCCATAGAGCAAGGGCCAGTCAGGAGACACCTGTTGGTACCACTAGTCCCATTGGTGGTTACTGCAGTGTGGAGGTTCTTCCCTGGAGGCTCCCGAGTCCTCATCTGAGCTGGACTCAGTATCGCTTTGGTCATCTTGCCTCTTGAAGCAGCTTTACAAGCTATTTTAATAATCAAATAAGACCAGAAGCAGTTCATCCCTTGTACTAACAATAGCAGTAGGTTTAAAACCCACCAGGTAGGGTAAGGTCCGGTGATCTCCCAGCTTTCAAATAATGTGGTATTTGACACCCAGACTGGAAATTTAGCCTGTCTTGTGGTGATAAAAACCATGGCAAACATAACAAATAGGAGATCACACATTTTCTAAAATTTGGCATAATTTGCCATTTTGGCAGCCTCTAGAAGAGCATCAGATGAATCATGAAGACAAAGGACCAGGGGTCCTACTTGGGCCACATTGTTGATGACATATGAAAAGGAAATACTTACAAGATGGTGTAGGAAGTCCTTTCTTTTGATATCTCTGAACTGAGAAAACTAAAGACCAGTAAAATTACAGGCCCAGGATATAGCAGTAGTGAAGGTCAGTGTGAGTGGCTTGGTAGGGGTAGTTGCACCCACAGTGCCTTGTATTCTATAACCAGGGAGTGTTTTTCAAGAATCACACTCCATAGGTAAACAGAAAAAGGGAAAATGAAAATCTGGTGTTCTTAAAATTACCTAGTCCTAGGGCCAAAGGCGCCTCATTCTGGCCTCTATCACCTCCATCTCCTTAATATGATACTTTGGGCACCAGGCCACAGACCAACATCTTTACTGAATATAGATGCAAGGATTCTCAATAAAATCTTAGCAGAAGGAATTCAGGTATATATTTTTAAAAAAATGTTCATCACGACCAGGAAGACTTCATCCCAGGGATGCAAGGCTGGTTCAACATATGCAAATCCATTCATGTTGTTCACCACATAAACAGAAGTAAAATAAAGACTTTTCAATAGGTACAAAAAAAGCATTTGACAAAATTCAGCACTCCTTTTTGATAACACTTAGGAAAGTAGGCATAGATGGGACATTCCTTAAATTGATAGAAGCCATCTACAACAAAACCACAGCCAACATCATACTGAATGAAGAAAAATTGAAAACATTCCCACTTAGAACCAGAACCTGACAAGATGTCCACAATCACCTCTGCTATTCAACATACAGCTGGAAGTTCTAGCCAGAGCAATTAGATAAGAGAAAGATATCAAGGATATCTAAATAAGGATAGATAGGGTCAAAATAATTGCTCTTTGCTGACAACATGATCTTATACCTAGAAAATCCCAAGGACTCAGCCAAGAAACTCCTAGAATTGATAAGTGAATACAGCAAAGTCTCCGGATATGAAATCCATATCCACGAATCAGTTGCTTTCATATACACCAGCAACATGCTCAGAATCAAATCAAAGACTCAATCCCCTTCACAGTGGCCACCAGGAAAATGAAATACCTTGGAATATATTTAACAAAGACAGAGAAAGATCTCTATAGAGAGAACTATAAGACACTGAGAAAAGAAAGCACATAGGCTGTTACAGAGGGAAAAACATGTCATGTTCATGGATTGGCAAAATTGACATTGTTACAAAGGGTGTACTCCATAGTGATTTAAAGATTCAACCCAATCCCCATCAAAATACCAAAATCCTATTTTTCAGATTTGAGAAAATAGTTCTATGCTTCATAAGAAACCACAGGAGACCCCAAATACAAAAGATACCAGGTCACAATCTTATTCACGGCTGCAATCCTACAAAATAAGAACAAATCTGGAGGCATCACTTTACTAGAATTCAGGCTATTGGTATTGGCAAAAAATAGAGACATAGACCTTTGCAACAGAACAGAATCTGGAGATGAAACCATCCTCTTATGGCCATATGGTCTTTGACAAATCAAACAAA
Organism: Galagoides demidoff; assembly: GCA_963574575.1. NCBI lineage: Eukaryota > Metazoa > Chordata > Mammalia > Primates > Galagidae > Galagoides > Galagoides demidoff. The sequence continues at coordinate 4,782 of CAUYQV010106052.1, read as the reverse complement.
AACATACACCGGGGAAAAGAATCCGATTCAATAAATGGTGCTGGGAGAACTGCTTAGCCACGTGTCACAGACTGAAACAGGACCTGCACTTCTCACAGTCAAAAAATTAACCCATAATAGAGAAAAGAGTTAAATCTGAAACTACAAAAACCGTAGAAGAAAGAGTAGGAAAAATCTTTAAAATTATCAGCACAGGGCTCGGCGCCTGTGGCTCAAGTGGCTAGGGCGCCAGCCACATACACCCTTTAAGGTGGCGGGTTCGAATCCCCAGCCCAGGCCCGCCAAACAATGACGGCTGCAACCAAAAAATGGCTGGGCGTTGTGGCCGGCGCCTGTAGTCCCAGCTACTTGGGAGGCTGAGGCAGGAGACTGGCTTGAGCCCAGGAGTTGGAGGTTGCTGTGAGCTGCGGTGATGCCATGGCACTCTACCCAGGGGGATAGCTTGAGGCTCCGTCTCAAAAAAAAAAAAAAAAATTATCAGCACAGGAAATGAATTTATGAAATGATCCCATTGACAATTTTAGTAACAATTAATTAATTAATTGGACCTCCACAGGCAAGGACACTATCAACAAAGCTAATAAACACCCCACTGGCTGGGAGAAGATATTTGCATGGTGCATATGCAACACAGAGCTGATAACCAGAATCTAGAAAGAGCTCGACCAAATCAACAAGAAAAGATCAAACAGTAACATTGAAAAGTGGCAAGAGACAGGATCAGAAACTTTTCTTACAAAAATAGACTAATGACAAACAAACACATGAAAAATGCTTATCAACTCTAATCATCAGGAAAATGAATATCAAAATGATATTGAGATATCACCTAATTGCAGAAAGAACGGCACACATCATAAAGCCCCAGAGCAACAGATGCTGCCACAGGTGCAGAGAGAAAGGAAGACACACACGACTGGGGGGCCTGCATCCTGGTAAACATCTGCAGATGCCTCTACTAGAGATTTACCCAAAGAAAAAAGGCATTTTTTTTCTTTTCTTGCAGTTTTTGGCCAGGGTTGGGTTTGAACCTGCCACCTCTGGCATATGGGCCAGCACCCTACCCTTTTGAGCCACAGGCACCACCAAAAAAAAAGGCGTTTTATAAAAAGACACTTGTACTTAAATGTAGTACAATTCACGATCACAAGAACTGGGAAAGTGCCCATCAATAGGTTAATAAAATGTGGTGTATGTATACCATGGAATACTCATCAGCCATGAATAAGATTGTGACCTGGTATCTTTTGTAACAACCTAGATAGAATTGGTGACAATTCTCTGAAGTGAAGTATCACAAGAATAGAAAAATAAACACCACATGTACTCAATACTAAATTGGAACTAGTTGCTCAACACCTGTAAGTTTATTTGGAAACAAAATTCAACAAAATTTAATTAGGGGCAAGGAGAGGAAGGAGATGGGTAAATTCCCACCCAATGGGTACACTGCACACTTTCTGGGACAAAGACACACCCCTGACTCTGATTTATCCACAGGAAAGCAAACTATGTAAATGTAGCAAAATTGTATGTACACCTATAACAGTGAAATAAGAGAGAGAGAGAGAGAGTGTGTGTGTGTGTGTGTGTGAAGTTTAAACACGGGGGAAAGGTGAGCTTTATGTCTCATGAAGTGTTTTCAACCTGCAGTGCCCATTCTGACAGACCGGGAAACATGGCTGCCAGCCACAAGCCAGGAAGGCACATTTCAGGGGAGAGACAAAACAACAGGATCTTATACTGAGCAGGATGGCTAAAATGTACTCTGAGGAGTCATTAATATCAATGAGAAGATAACCTATGCCTGTGTAATTATTGATTTACACCTCCTCGGCCAGGATGGCTAGGAACTCACTTTAAGTTTTTCTGGAGTCCCCTTGGCCAAGAGGAGTCTGTTCAGTTAGTAGGGGGCTTAGGATATTATTTTTAGTTCACAGTCTAAAAGATGAGATATGAATATTGATCCAATTTTAATTTCATGATTTTGATAATTATACTATGTCTACATAAGATAATTTCTTATTTTTCAGAAATATACACTAAAGTACTTATCAATAAAGATGGAACAGGTCTGTATACAAAGAGCACAGAAAAAAATCTATATTATATGTTCATAGAGATAAAAATGAAAAGCAAGAGAAAGGCTAGAACAGATATAGTAAAATGTTAAGCCTGGGGTATTGGTATCCTGCCAAGAGTTCTTTGTACTATTCTTATAATTTTTTTCTGTATGAACTTTCACACAGAAAAAATGGAATACTTCTAGAAATAAAAATAAATTTTAAAAATATTACAGAACTAGGCGGCACCTGTGGCTCAAAGGAGTAAGGCTCCAGTCCAATGTGCCAGAGGTAGTGGGTTCAAACCCAGCCCCGGCCAAAAATAATAATAATAAAATAAAATCAAAATATTATGGAATTATAACCCACTGAATAAAATCAACCATGAATCCGTACTGATATAAGTAGATGAAGATATTTATGAGGAATACAAATATTTACATAGTCTCAAATTACCAAGCCCCCAAATCCTAATGAATTATGTACAAGGTAAGAAAGTAACTTAATGGCTTGGCACCTGTGGCTCAAGTGGCTAAGGCACCAGCCACATACACCTAAGGTGATGGGTTCGAATCCAGCCCAGGCCTGCCAAACAACAATGATGGCTGCAACCAAAAAAAAAAAAAATAGCCAGGCATTGTGGCAGGCACCTGTGGTCCCAGCTACTTGGGAGATGGAGGCAGTAGACTCGCTTGAGCCCAGGAGTTGGAGGTTGCTGTGAGCTGTGATGCCACAGCACTCTACCCAGGGGGACAGCTTGAGGCTATGTCTCAAAAAAAAAAAGAAAGAAAGAAAGTAACTTACCAGATGAGAAACCCAACAGAGACCACTGTTAGTGATCACTGCTAAAATCTCCAGTAAGAGGAAAAATCAATGTATTAGTAGGACACATGATAGGAAGCAATGAGAACATCTCAGGACTGCTTCTGTGGTACTCTTGTCCAAAAGCACACGCTCTAAACCTAATCACAGTGAAACCTCAAAAAACCCAATGCAGAAACATTCTACATTACTGGACTTTGCTCTTCAAAAGTTTCAGGGTCAGGAAGGTCAAGGAATGACGAAGAACCTGTTCCAGACTGAAAGAATCTAAGAGACATGACCACCAAATGCAATATGTGGATCTGAAGAGCATTACAGACAATTAATAAAAGAACCTGATGATCAAATGAGTGCATGTACTGGTGTTAGCATTCTGATTATTGAAATTATACTGCCGTTATGTAAACCGTCCTGACTTGTAGGATGCCACAGTGTCAGCAATTCACCTTCAAATGGTTCAGGGACACTAAACTTTTCTCTGATTTAAAGAATATTTCAAGGCTCCGTGCCTGTGGCTCAATCAGCTAAGGCGCCAGCCACGTACACCTAAGGTGGTGGGTTCGAATCCCCAGCCTGGGCCCGCCAAACAATGATGGCTGCAACCAAAAAATAGCCAGGCATTGTGGCGAGTGCCTGTGGTCCCAGCTACTTGGGAGGCGGAGGCAGGAGACTCGCTTGAGCCCATGAGTGGGAGGATGCTATGAGCTGTGATGCCATGGCACTCTACCCAGGGTGATAGCTTGAGGCTCCGTCTCAAAAAAAAAAAAAAGTAGTATTTGAATGTGCTGTGTAGACGGCCTCATCCTTTAAAGGGGAGAATTTTTTCCCTACCTTTCTTCTTTCCCTCCTTCCTGTTTTCCCAGCGTTCAGTAATTGCCCTAAGTGTCAGGCACAATGCCAAGCCTCTCTAGCCTTTAACCCTGACCCCAGTGGATGCTCTTGTTTGGTTTATCGAAGATTGTGTGGCTGTAAGTTGTTGGTTTCATTTCCTGGTTTTCTGTTTGATTCCAAATGTCTATGTCTCTATTTTTGTGCCAGTACCATACTGTCTTGACCACTATGGCTTTGTAGTACAGCCTAAAATCTGGTATGGTGATACCTCCAGCTTTGTTTTTATTACTAAGAACTGCCTTAGCTATACAAGGTTTTTTCTGGTTCCATACAAAACGCAGAATAATTTTTTCCAAGTCTTAAAAGTAGGATGTTGGTATTTTAATAGGGATGGCATTGAATTGGTAAATTGCTCCGGGAAGTATAGACATTTTAACAGTGTTGATTCTTCCCATCCATGAGCATGGTATGTTTGCTATGTCCTCTATGTCCATTTGTTAATGTCCTCTGCTATTTCCTTTCTTAGGGTTTCATAATTTTCTTTATAGAGGTCCTTCACCTCTTTTGTTAGGTATATTCCTAAGTATTTCATTTTCCTTGGGGCTATGGTCAAGGGAGTTGTGTCCTTAATTAACCTCTCATCTTGGCTGTTATTGGCAGATACAAAGGCAACTGACTTGTGGGCACTGATTTTATATCCTGAGACATTACTGTATTTTTTGATGATTTCCAAGAGTCTAATGGTTGAGTCTTTAGGGTTCTCTAAATATAAGATCATATCATCAGCAAAAAAGGAAAGTTTGACCTCCTCTGCTCCCATCCAGATGCCCTTTATTTCCTTGTCTTGTGTAATTGTATTGACTAGACTTCCAGCACTATGTTGAATAGTAATGGTGACAGAGGACAATTTTTTGTCTGGTTCCAGTTCTTTTTTTTTTTTTTTTTTTTGAGACAGAGCCTCAAGCTATCCCCCTGGGTAGAGTGCCATGGCATCACAGCTCATAGCAACCTCCAACTCCTGGGCTCAAGCGAGTCTCCTGCCTCCACCTCCCAAGTAGCTGGGACC